>JAABKJ010000422.1:0-50576 GCA_011634705.1 Andricus grossulariae | reverse complement strand
CTTGAAACAATTTCAAGAAATTGAAAACAAAATGTAGATCTTTGAAGTTTCGAAAAAAGGAACTTTTTAAGAGTTTCAAAAAAAAAGAACTTTTTAAGAGTTTCAAAAGGATTCAAGAAAATAAAAATGTTTTTGTTCAAAGATTCCTGAGAAGACTGAAATGATTTTTGATTTTGAAAAATTAATTTTAGGATAAAATCGAAAATTATATCAAAATATTTATAACGAAACAAAATAAATTATTTTCTAGCTTGAAAAAAAATATATAAATTTTTATAACTTAGTTCAATTAGGCGTTCATTTCAATTTTTAATATTCATTATAAAGGTCAATAAAAATAAAATTCAATTGAAAAAAAAAGTAATTTATAGCCAAATAGTTGAATTTTTAACCCAAATGATGAATTTTCAACAAACCCAATAAATTTTTTACACCCAAATAGACGAATTTTCAATAAAATACATGAATTTTCTACCTAACAGTAGAATTTTCAACTTGCAAAGGAAAAATTTTTGACCATAAATGAAATTGCTACATTTTGAGATAAAAAATATAATTTTCACCCCAAAAACGAAATTTCAAAAGAATAGTTTAATTTTTCAAATAAATAGTTCAATTTTCAACCAAATGGTTCAGTTTTCAACTAGAAAATATATTTTTTGAACGAAAAATGGAATCGTCTTTTCGGTTTAAAAAATTTATTTTCAGCAAAAAAAAACGAATTTTCAAACAGTTGAATTCAACTAAAAAAGACGAATTTAAAAACAAAAATTTGAATCTTCAACCCAAAAGATGAATCTTCTACTAAAAGACCAATTTTCAATCAGTTAAATAAAACGAAAAAAACGAATTTTCAACAATATAGTTTAATTTTCAACAAAAATAATTAATTTTCAACAACAAAAATTAATTTTCTACCCAAAAAGATACATTTTTTCAAGAAAATTAATATTTTACCAAAATAAAAGGAATTTTCAAGAAAATATACCAATTTTTAACATAATTTTTTAACTTCAACGTCAAAAAGACGAACTATCTACTAAAGAGTTAGATTATCAAAAAAAAAGTTCATTTTTGACGAAATTGTGGAAATATAAAGTCAAAAAGATGAATTTTCTACAAAACGGCTCAATTTTACACCCGAAAATAGAAATTTTCAAACAAAAAAAATATTAGTTTTTTAAAAAGTAGTTTAACTTTAAATCAAATAGTTCATATTTCTACAAGAAAAATATGAATTCTAAACGAAACATGTAAAACTTGATATTCAAACTAAAAAAGAATTTAATTTTAAATAAAAAACAGATGAATTTCACTAAAAATATCGAATTTTCAAAAAAAAAAACTTGAATCCTCACCCAAAGCAAATTAATTAGCAAAATTTGTATTTTTCACTAAAAAGAATGAATTTTTAATCCATAGGATTAATTTTGTAACAAAAAAGGCGAATTTTAAATAAAAACTGAAAGTTTTTAACGAAAAGGAAATTAATTTTGAGTTAGGTAAGATCAATTCTGAATTTAAAATATATATTTTTAATAAAAATTGGAATGGTTACACTTTTAGTTGAAAAATATTAATTGTTTACTGAAAAAATTTTTTTTTCAACAAACTAGTTAAATTCTCAACCAAAAATATGAATTTTCAACAAAAAAGTTTATTTTCAACCAAATTGTTGAACTATTTACCAAAATAATAGAATTTTCAACTCAAAAAAGATAGATATTCAACAAAATAGTTGAATTTTCAAATTAAAAACGATAAATTTTCAACAAAAAATGGACAAGGTTAAATTTCAGGAAAAAATTAATCTTCAGCAAAAAATAAAAGGAATTTGAAATAAATAAAGTTTAAATTTGTAACCAAAGAGGTGAATCTAAAGAAAATAATTTTTTCACTGAAAAGGATAAATTTTCAAACTGATAGTTAAATTTTCAACGGAAAAAATTTTTTTTTTGAAACTAGTGATTGAATTTTCAACTAAAAAAGATCAATTTCTCACCAAAAATTGAATAGCTGAATGTTGAGAACAATAATTAATTTTCAACCAAAAAAGAACGAATTTTCAACAACAACATAATTAAATTTTTCGTTACAAAATACATTTTCAATAAAAAAGAAACGATTTTCCAACTGAGTAGTTACATTTACATCTAAAGATTTTCTTTTAAATAATAAATGCTAAACCAAAAAAAGACTTTTCAACAAAAATTGTTGAATTTTATACAAATAAGCTTAAAAGAAAAGGTGAAATTTCAACCACATAGTTGAATTTTCAACTAAGAAAATTAATTTTCAAACAAAAAATTTGAAAAAAAGTAGTTTCATTTCTAACCAAAGACATTTTTTTCGAAAAAAGATCAAATTTTTGACATAACCAAGTAGAATTTTGGCTCGAATTAAAAAAAAATCATTGGAATTACCCATGCCTGTGAACTTTAAACCCCACTTTCAAAATTAAAAAAAAAAAGTCAACAATTTTTTTTTGACGAAAATAGCCATCCCCCCACTTTTCAGATTTTTTTTACTTAGTCCGTTAGATCCAAAACAGTTCTGGAGTTATAAACAAAAATAATTATTAAAAATAAAAAACATAAAAGTTACAACAATTTTTATATTCCTTAACTTTAACAACATTTTTGTCATAAGTTGAAAAATTTCAGTAGTTCTGATCAGAATACTACTCCTCCAGATAAGAGCTCTATTTCAAACTCTGATACCACTTTTTAATAAAACCGAAACTTAATCAGAAATTCTGAAAATTTTCCAATTTTGACCAAAATGTTGTTAAAGTTAAAGAATATAAAAAATTGTTGTAACTTTTATGTTTTTTATTCATTATTCAAAATTATTTTTGCATAGGACTCCAGAACTCTTTTAAATTTAAAGGACTGAGTAAAAATAATCAAATTTCTGAAAAGTGGGGGATGACTATTTTTTCAAAAATATTTTTGGTCTGTTTGCCGGAACTATTTTTGAAAATTGTCAAGAACTTTAGAACTTAGCCCCCCCCCCTTTTCAATATCAATTTTTGACCCACTTGATGTAAAAAGTGAATTTTTAGGTCATTATTCAAGCCTGAATATGGAATCATGTACTTTAATTTACGAATCAATTTTCCGTTAGAGAGGCGTGGCGAACATAATCCAGAATTGATACCAGAGGATTACAACACCTCGTTAAAATTGTTAGTGAAATTTCGATTACAGCCCCGCATTATAGACTGTGTAGACTGTGGCCATTATATATAAGATACTTCTAAACTAGTTTAATCATCCTGAAATTCAAATAACGTGAAGTATTAATTGAATCTGAAATTATGAATTTACATAGGTGAATTTGAATAGTTGAATTTACACAGGTAAAATTACATAATGGAATTTACATAGGTAAAATTTACAAATGAATTTACACCGGCGAATTTACATAAGTGTATTTACATAGGTGAATTTACACCGGTGAATTTACATAGGTAAATTTATACAGGTGAATTTACACAGGGTAATTTACATGGGTAAATTTATACAGATGAATTTACACAGGTGGATTTACATAAGTGTATTTATATAGGTGAATTTATACCGTTCAATTTACATAGGTGAATTTAAATAGTTCAATTTACACAAATGAATATATATTGGTCAATTTACACAGGTGAATTTACATATATAAATTTATATAAGGGAATTTACACAGGCGAATTTACACAGGTAAAATTATGCAGGTGAATTTATACAGGTTATTTGACATAGGTAAGTTTACATAAGTAAACTTAGACAGGTAAATTTACTCATGTGAATTAACATAGGCAAATTTATAAAATTGAATTTACACAGGTGAATTTACACCGTTGAATTTAAATACTTCAATTTGAACACATTGGTCAATTTACACAGGTGAATTTACATAGGTGTATCCATACAGGTTAATTTACACAGGTAAATCTATATAATGGAATTTACATAGGTAAACTTTACAGGTGAATTTACATAAGTGTATTTACATAGGTGAATTTACACAGGTGAATTTGCATATGTAAATTTTCATAGGTAAATTTATACAGGTCAATTTACATGGGTCAATTTATGGGTCATTCACAATGATAAGTTTACATCGGTAAGTTTGTATAGGCGAACTCATACAGGTGAATTTACTCATGTGAATTAACATAGGTAAATTTATACAATTGAATTTACACAGGTGTATTTACATAGGTGAAATTACACCAGTGAATTTTAAACAGGTGAATTTACATAGTTAAATTTATACAGGTGAATTTACACAGGTGAATTTACATATGTGAATTTACACAGATGAATTTGCATAGGTAAATCAATACAGGTGAATTAACAAAGGTTAATTTATACAATTGAATTTACACAGGCGAATTTACATATGTGAATTTACACAGGTGAATTTTAAACAGGTGAACTTACACAGGTGAATTTGTGTAGCTAAATTTACATAGGTAAATTTATACAGGTGAATAACACAGATGAATTTACACAGGTGAATTTACATATGTAAGTTTGCATAGGATAACTTATGCTGGTGAATTAAAATAGGTAAATTTATACAAGTGAATTTACATAGGTTAATTTACATGGGTAAATTTATACTGATGAATTTAAACAGGTGGATTTACATAAGTTTATTTATATAGGTGAATTTACACCGTTGATTTCACATATGTGAATTTAAATAGTTCAATTTACACAAGTGAGTATACATTGGTCATTTACGCAGGTGAATTTACATAGGTTAATTTACATGGGTAAATTGATACTGATGAATTTAAACAGGTGGATTTACATAAGTCTATTTATATAGGTGAATTTACACCGTTGAATTCACATAGGTGAATTTAAATAGTTTAATTTACACAAGTGAATATACATTGGTCAATTTACACAGGTGAATTTACATACGTAAATTTATATAGAAGAGTGTACCCACGTGAATTTACACAGGTAATTATGCAGGCGAATTTATACAGGTTATTTTACATAGGTAAGTTCACATAAGTAAACTTAGACAGGTGAATTTACTCATGTGAATTAACATAGGTAAATTTATAAAATTGAATTTACACATGTGTATTTACATAGTTGAAATTACACAGGTGATTTTGAAATAGGTGAATGGACATAGGTAAATTTATACATGTGAATGTACACAAGCAAATTTACCTATGTGAATTTACATGGGTTAATTAATACAGGTGAATTAACATAGGTAAATTTATACAATTTAATTTACACATGTGAATTTACACAGGTAAATTTAGATAGGTAAATGTATACAGGTGAATTTACACAGGTGAATTTGCCTGGGTAAATTTGCGCAGGTAAATATATACAGGTGAATTACACAGGTGAATTTACACAGGTCAATTTACATAGATAAGTCTACATAGGATAACTTATGCAGGTGAATTGAAATAGGTAAATTTATACAATTGAATCTTAAACAGGTGAATATATACAGGTGAATTTAGATAGATAAATTTATACAGATGAATTCGCACAGGTGAATTTGCCGAGGAAAATTTACATAGGTAAATTTATACAGGTGAAATAAAACAGGTAAATTTACACAGGCGAATTTACACAGGTGAATTTACATGGGTAAGTTTACATAGGATAACTTATGCAGGTGAATGAAAATAGGTAAATTTATACAAGTGAATCTTAAACAGGTGAATTTATACAGGTGAATTAACACAGGTGAAGTTACACATGTGGATTTACGCGGGTGAGTTTACACATGTGAATTTACATAGGTGAATTTACATAGGTGAATTTACAAAGGTGAATTTACATAGGTTAATTTACATAGGTTAATTTACATAGGTGAATTAACGTAGGTAAATTAACATAGGTGAATTTACACAGTTGAATTTGAAGTGATGAATTTACATATTTAAATCCCAGTTGAAAAAAAAAAAAATTATTTTTTAACAAAAATAGAAAAAAAAAATCTTTTTTAGAAAAGTACCGGTTCTTGAAAAATACTTGGATTCAATCCAAAATAACTAGAAGCAGTTAAACAACTAACCAGAAAAGTTGTCTAATAGCTTAGAAATCATTTTAAAATTTATTGAATTTGTTATAAACCAATAAGCGAGTGAAAATGGATTCATGGGAATTAGCAGTGAATCGTGAAATGACTTACACTACATTTGAACAATGTATAGACAAAAAACATTTTTTTTCAATGAATTCATGAAATATAATAAATGAATTGCTATATGATAAACAAATTTTATAAACAATTATCCATAGAAGGTAGTTATGTTGAAATAAATCTAGTTTTTTCTATTGAATCGGCCAAAAATTATGTGTTTTTATCACAAAATTATCGGATTTACTGATCCAATACCAACTGATGATTGTTTAAACAAATTTAATTAACAAATGCACCATCTGACTATTTTTTGAGGTGAAAACTTTGTTTTCTCAACGTAAGCAAGTGTAAATAACACATTTCCAAGCTTTTAGGGAACTTATATAACAATCAACAATTTCCATTGTTGAAAATAATTGTTTAAACAAATTTTTATCATCTTAGGCATTTTTTAAGAAAAAAATGCTTTTTTTTAGGGTATTAGCATTTTTTTATTCAGTAATGGCTCTGTGCTATCGGTCGATAACAATTGATACTTGTTTAAACAAAATTAATTAATAAATTCATTTTTCGGCTATTTTAAAAGTTAAAAACTTGATTTTTCCAACGCAACCAACTGTTAATTACTAATTTTTTCAAATTGTTTATAAAACTCGACAAAGATTCACTATTGCTATTGTCATTAATAATTTTATAGACCATTTTTTGTCCTCTCATACTTTTATAAACAAAAACGATGAAAAAACAAAGTTTTTACGTTTTAAAATAAAGGAAAAATGCATTTATTAATCAAGTTTGTTTGAACAATTATCAATTGTAATCGGCCAATAGCACAGAGCCATCACTAAATAACATTCTGCTAATACCCTGAAAAAAAAGAACTTTTTTTCTCAAAAAATGTCTGAGATGATAAAAATTTGCTTAAACAATTATTGTTAACAACGAAAATTGTTGATCAATTTGTTAATTAGATTTGTTTAATCAATCATCACTTGTGATTTGATGAATAAATCCGATAATTTTGTGACATTTTTGTATAATTTTTGGCTGATTCAATAGAAAAAACTTGATTAATCGCAAAATTTGCTTCTAACAAATTCATAAAATTTTTAAACAATTTCTAAGCTACACAACTTTTCTGAATAGTTGCTTCATGGATTCTATGTAATTTGGATTGAATCCAGCTATTTTTCAAAAACCAATACTCTTCTGGAATTTTTTTTTTTTTTCATTTTTTTTATTAAATAAACAAAAATAAAACACATTTCTCAAAATCGGCCCTAAGAAATTTTGAACGAAATTCGTTCCAATTAAACATATTTCATGAAGAAATAATTTAAAAAAAAGGAAAATATTTTAAATGGAATAAAAAGAAATTGAACTTGTATCATTTTTTAATAGAAGCGTTCAAAATCTCGAAATTAAATGATTTCAGATTAAAATTTTGAAAATGAGAAAATTTCAAAACGTCAAAAATTTAATATCTCCCGATTAGACTTTTGGAAAATAGATCATTTGAAATTCGAAGGAATGAAAATTATATTATTTCTAATTGAAAGTCTTCAAAATTGAATAATTCAAAATTGAAAACTTTTGGATTTAATTAAATTTAAATCTGAAGTGATTAAAATTTGACTATTTGAAATTGAAAATTAAATTGAATCTTTCAAACTGGAAGCTTCTGAAATTCTAAAAATCTAAATTTCCATTAAATTAAAAAAAAAAATTATTCAACATAAAAATTGATAACACGAATTTTTTTTAAATCAAAAATTAGATTCGGCTTTTTTTTCTCCGTTAAAAACAAAAAAAAAATTCAATTATAAACCTTGAAAATTAAAATATTTAAAAAAAACATTCGATATAGAAAGTAATTTTAAATGGTAAATAATAGAAAAAAGAAAAAATGTTTAAACTCAAACAAACAAATCAGCTTTTTTGTGAAATTTTTTTCGTCCCAATCGGTCAATATCTGTGGGGTGAATATATTATAATTTATAGTTATTATTATTATTATGAATGTATTCATATATATTATTAATTATTAATAATTATATAACAATAATGTTATTTTGAACCAAAAGAGTAATTTTCTTCTCACTGGGGGCGGGGGGGGGGTGAAGAAAAAGCTACAATGGCCAACGAGGGTGATGGGGGGTCAAACATATCCCAAAAATAATTCCGAGGGGAATTATTTCCCCCTCGGACTATATATTATACTTTTCCTTGCAATCAAGGGAAAGAATTTTTACTGACTGCTGCAGTCATTCGTATCACGAACAGTTCCTAATTACCTCGAGGGGAACCCCAGAAAGAAGGTACAATCCAAGAGTTTTGTTTGTTTTGATGCCTGTGAGAGAAACTTGGCACCCCTGGGGGGAAAATAGTCTGCGGAAAGCAGAAACTACCCTTGGCTCGGTGAATAAGGAGGATAATTTTTATTCTAATTTCTTTCCTTTCGAGGATAATTTCGTTTCCAAAGGCTAAACTTAGGGGCGATCCACAAACTGGGCTAACGTGAAGTACGTTTCCCGATGATGAATTTTTACAAAGTTTACGAAATTTGCGACTACTTCTGACTTCAAGATACTTCAGGATATTTTAATGACTTGAGAAAATTTCACTGAATTTATGAGATTTCAAGTGATTTCAGGATAATTCAACTAACTTCAAATGAATTCTAGTGACATCAAGTTGATTCAAGTGACTTCAAGTGACTTCAAGTGAATTCAAGTTACTTCAGAAGAATGTTACTTTATGCGAATTCAAATGACTTTAGATATTTCAGAAGATTTCAAATGTATTCAAGTAATAATAATTGAATTAACATGAATTCAAGTGAATACAAGTGATATCAAGTGAATTCAAGTGACTTCAAGAGAATTTAAAAGTGACTTATGTGAATTCAAATGACTTCAGATATTTCAGAAGATTTCAAGAGAATTCAAGTCATTTCAAATAAATTCAAGTGACATCAAGTTGATTCAAGTGACTTCAAGTTGATTCAAGTGACTTCAAGTTGATTCAAGTGACTTCAAGTGACTTAAGTGACGTCATATATTTCAGAAGATTTCAAGTGACTTCAGGAGAATGCTACTTTATGTGAATTCAAATGATTTCAGATATTTCAGAAGATTTCAAATGTATTCAAGTAATCAAAAATAACTTCAAATGCATTCAAGTGAATTCAAGTGACTTCAAGAGAATTTAAAAGTGACTTATGTGAATTCAAATGACTTGAAATATTTCAGAAGTGTTCAAGAGAATTCAAGTAATTTCAAATGAATTCAGGTGAATTCAAGTGACATCAAGTTGATTCGAGTGACTTCAAGTGACTTGAAATGACTTCAGATATTTCAAGTGACATCAGGAGAATTCCAATGACTTCAAGTGAATTGAGGTGATTTCAAGTGATTTCACGTGAATTCACGTGACTTCGTGTGAATTCAAATAACTTAAGATATTTGAAAATATTTCAAGTAACTTCAGGTGAATTTAAGTGCCTTCAAATTAATTCGGGTGCTTTCAAGTGACTTCGCATGAATTCATGTGACGTTATATAAATTCAAATGACTTCAGATATTTGAGAAGATTCTAAGAGAATTCAAGTAACTTCAAATGAATTCAAATGAATTCAAAAGATTTCAAGTGAATTCAAATGACATCAAGTGAATTCACGTGGCGTCAAGTGACTTCAAATCTTTCAAGAGATTTCAAAAGAATTCAAGTAACTTCAAATGAATTCAAGTGAATTCAAGTGACATCAAGTGAATTCAAGTGACTTCGTGTGAATTCAAGTGAATTTAAGTGACATTATGTGAATTCAAGTGATTTCAAGTGAGTTCAGATATTTTAGGTGATTTAAAAAAAATTCAAGTAACCTTAAATGATGATTTCATGTGACTACAGAAGAATGCTACTTCATGTGAATTCAAGTAACTTCAAGTGAATTCAAGTGAATTCAAGTGAAATCAAATTGATTCGAGTGATTTGAAGTTACTTGAACTGACTGCAGATGTTTCAGGTGACTTCATGAGAATTCAAGTGACTTCAAGTGAAATCAGGCGATTTTAAGGGTCTTCATGTGAGTTCATGTGACTTCATGTGATTTTGTGTGAATCCAAATGATTTCAGATATTTGAGGAGATTTTAAGTGACTTCAAGAGAATTCAAGTGACTTCATGTGAATTCAAGTAACTTCAAATGAATTCAAAAAGTATTTAAGTGACTTCAAGTGACTTCAGGTGACTTCAAGTGACTTCTGATGTTTCAGAAGATTCCATGTGACTTCAGGAGAATGTTACTTCATGTGAATTCAAATTACTTCAGATATTTCAGAAGATTTCAAACGTATTCAAGTAATCAAAAATAAATTTAAATACATTCAAGTAAATTCAAGTGATATCAAGTGAATTCAAGTGACTTCAAGAGAATTTAAAAGTGACTTATGAGAATTCAAATGACTTCAGATATTTCAGAAGATTTCAAGAGAATTCAAGTAATTTCAAATGAATTGAAGTGACATCAAGTTGATTCAAGTAACTTCAAGTGACTTCAAATGAATTCAAGTGACTTCGTGTGGATTCAAATAACTTAAGATATTTCAGGACATTTCAAATAACTCCAAATGAATTCAAGTGAATCTAAGTGACATTATGTGAATTCAAGTAATTTCAAGTGACTTCAGATATTTTAGATGACTTCAAGAAAATTTAAGTAACCTTAAATGAATTCAAGAGACATCAAGTTGATTCAAGTGACTTCAAGTGAATTTAAGTGACTTCAGATATTTCAGAAGATCTCAAGAGAATTCAAGTAATTTCAAATGAATTGAAGTGACATCAAGTTGTTTCAAGTGACTTCAAGTGACTTTAAGTGATTTTAAATGACTTCAGATATTTCAGGAGATTTCAAGTGACTTCAGGAGAATGTTACTTCATGTGAATTCAAGTAACATTAAATGAATTCAAGTGAATTCAAGCGAAATCAAGTTGATTCAAGTGACTTCAAGTGACTTGAAGTGACTGCAGATATTCCAGGTGACTTCATGAGAATTCAAGTGACTTTGTGTAAATCCAAATGATTTCAGATATTTCAGGAGATTTCAAGTGACTTTAAGAGAATTGAAGTGACTTTATGTGAATTCAAGTAACTTCAAATGAATTCAAGTGACAGTAAGTGAGTTTAAGTAACTTCAGATATTTCAGGAGATTTCAAGTGACTTCAGGAGAAGGTTACTTCATGTGAATTCAAGTAACTTTAAGTGAATTCAAGTGAAATCAAGTTGATTCGAGTGACTTCAAGTGACTTGAAGTGACTCTAGATATTTCAGGTGACTTCAGGAGAATTCAAGTAACTTCACATGAATTCAAGCGACTTCAAGTGACTTCAGATATTTTAGGAGATTTCAAGAAAATTCAAGTAACCTCGAATTAATTCAAGTGACCTCAAGTTGATTCGAATGAATTCAAATGAGTCTAAGTGACTTCAAATATTTCAGGAGACTTAAAGTGACTTCAGGAGAATTTTACTTTATGTGAATGGAAATGACTTCAGATATTTCAAAAGATTTCAAAATAATTCAAGTAACTTCAAATGAATTCAAGTGACATCAAGTTCATTCAAGTGACTTCAAGTGACTTAAAGTGACTTAAAGTGACTTCAAGTGACTTTAGATATTTCAGAAGATTTCAAATGTATTCAAGTAATCCAAAATGAATTCGAATGAATGCAAGTCAATTCAAATGATCTCAAGTGAATTCAAATGATTTCAAGAGAATTTAAAAGTGACTTATGCGAATTCAAATGACTGAGATATTTCAGAAGATTTCAAAAGAATTCAAGTAATTTCAAATGAATTTATATGACATCAAGTTGATTCAAGTAACTTCAAGTGACTTCAAGTGACTTCAAGTGACTTTAAGTCACTTCAAGTGACTTTAGATATTTCAAGTGACATCAGGAGAATTCAAGTGACTTCAAATCAATTCAGGTGATTTCAAGTGCTTTCAAGTGACTTCGTGTGAATTCACGTGACTTTATATAAATTCAAGTTACTTCAGATATTTGAGAAGATTTTAAGAGAATTCAAGTAACTTCAAATGAATTCAAGTGAATTTAAGTGACATCAAGTGTATTGAAGTGACTTCAGGTATTTCAGGAGATTTCAAGAGAATTCAAGTAACTCTACATGAATTCGAGTGAATTTAAGTGACATTATGTGAATTCAAGTGACTTCAAGTGACTTCAGACATTTTAGGTGATTTGAAGAAAATTTAAGTAACCTCAACTGAATTCAAGTGACATCAAGTTGACTTCAGATATTTCATGAGATTTCAAGTGACTACAGGAGAATGTTACTTCATGTGAATTCAAGTAACTTCAAGTAACTTCAAGCGAATTCAAGTGAATTCAAGTGAATTCAAGTGAAATCAAGTTGATTCGAGTGACTTCAAGTGACTTGAAGCGACTGTAGATATTCCAGGTGACTATAGCAGAATTCAAGTGACTTCAAATGAATTCGAGTGATTTCAAGTGTCTTAACGTGAGTTCAAGTGACTTCATGTGAATTCAAGTAACTTTAAATGAATTCAAAAAGAATTCAAGTGACTTCAAGTGACTTCAGGTGACTTCAGATATTTTAGGAGATTTCAAGAAAATTCGAGTAACCTCAAATAAATTCAAGTGACATCAAGTGATTTTAAGTGACTTCAGATATTTCATTATATTTCAAGTGACTTCAGGAGAATGTTACTTCATGTGAATTCAGATGAGTTCAGATACTTCAAAATATTTCAAGAGAATTCAAGTAACTTCAAATGAATTCAAGTGAATTTAAGTGACATTAGGTGAATTCAAGTGACTTAAAGTGACATTAGGTGAATTCAAGTGACTTCAAGTGACTTCAGATATTTCAGAGGATTTGAAAAGAATTCAAGTAATCTGAAATGAATTCAAGTGACATCAAGTTGATTCATGTGACTTCAAATGACTTTAAGTGACTGTAGATATTTCAGGTGACTTCAGGAAAATTCGAGTGACTTCTAATGAAATCAGGCGATTTCAAGTTGGTTAATGTGAGTTCATGAGACTTAAAGTAACACTGTGTGAATCCAAATGATTTCAGATATTTTAGGAGATTTCAATTGACTTCAAGAGAATTCAAGTGACTTCGTATGAATTCAAATAACTTCAAATGAAATCAAAAAGAATTCAAGTGTCTTCAAGTGACTTCAGATATTTCAGGAGATTCCATGTGACTACAGAAGAATGTTACTTTATGTGAATTCAAGTAACTTCAAGCGAATTCAAGTGAATTTAAGTGAAATCAAATTGATTCGAGTGATTTCAAGTTACTTGAACTGACTGCAGATATTTCAGGTGACTTCATGAGAATTCAAGTGACTTCAAGTGACTTCAAGACAATTTAAAAGTGACTTATGTGAATTCAAATGACTTGAAATATTTCAGAAGTGTTCAAGAGAATTCAAGTAATATCAAATGAATTCAGGTGAATTCAAGTGACATCAAGTTTATTCCAGTGACTTCAAGTGACTTGAAGTAACTGCAGATATTTCAAGTGACTTTAGGAGAATTAAGGTGACTTTACGTGATTCCATGTGACTCCATGTGACTTCATGTGAATCAAAATGATTTCAGATATTTCAGGATATTTCAAGTGACTTCAAGAGAATTCAAATGACTTGATGAAAATTCAAATGACTTCAAATGCATTGAAGTGATTTCAAGTGATATTACGTACATTCACGTGACATCAGATGAATTCAGGTGACTTCATGTGAATTCAAATGACTTAAGATATTTCAGGATATTTCAAGTAAATTTAGGGGCATTCAAGTGCCTTCAAGTGCCTTCAAATGAATTCGGGTGATTTCAAATGACTTCACGTGACTTCATGTGACTTCATGTGGCTTTACGCGAATTCACGTAACTTCATGTGACTTCGTGTTACTTTATGTGACTTTATATGACTTTATGTAAATTCAAATGAATTCAGATATTTCCAGATATTTCGAGTGACTTCAAGAGAATCTAAGTAACTTATGTGAATTTAAATAACTTCAGATATGTCAGAAGATTCCTAGAGAATTCAAGTAACTGCAAATGCATTCAAATGAATTCAAGTGTCATCAAGTTGATTCAAGTGACTTCAAGTGACTTCATGTGACTTCAAATATTTCAGGAGATTTCAAGTGGGATCAGGCGAATTCAAGTGACTTCAAATGAATTCCGGTGATTTCAAGTGACTTCACGTTAATTCACGTGACTTCATGTGAATTCAAATGACTTCAGATATTTTAGAAGATTTCAAGTTACTCCAGGAGAATTCAAGTGACTTCAAATGAATTTTGGTTATTTCAAGTGACTTCCTTTGAATTCACGTGATTTCATGTGAATTCAAATAAGGTTAGATGTTTCAGGAGATTCCAAATGATTTACGGAGAATTCAAGTCACTTCAAATGACTTCAGATATTTCAGGAGCTTTAAAGTGATTTAAAATCAATTCAGGTGATTTTAACTAACTCCATGTGAATTCACGTGACTTCATGTGACTTCGTGTGAATTCATGTAACTTTATGTGAATTCAAATGATATAATATATTTCAATTGATCTCAAGAGAACTGAAGTGACTTTAAATGGATTCAAGTGACTTCAGGTGACTACAAGTGACTTCAGGACAATTCAAGTGACTTCAACTGAATTTATGTGATTTCAAATGACTTCACTTGAATTCATGTGACTTCATGTGAATTAAAATTATCTCAGATATTTCAAGAGATTTCTAATTACTTACGGAGAATTCAAGTGACTTCAAATGAATTCAGGTGGTTTCAAGTGATTTCAAGTGACTTCACGTGAATTTACGTGACTTCATGTGAATTCAAATGACTTCAGATATTTCAGGAGATTTCAAGTAATTTTAAATAAATTCAGGTCATTTTAACTAACATAACGTGAATTAAAGTTAAGAAAATTAATTTTCAAATAAAAAAAAACGATTTAAAAAAAAAAAAAATTTTAACAAAAGAGGTGATTTTTCAACTAAAATTATGAATCTTTAACACCAAAAAATTACTTTTTAATCAACTTTTAGAGTTTTCTACGAAGAAATTAATATCTAACTAAAAGAGAGGAAAGAGTTTAACTGACACAAAAAAGATGCAATTAAATTTTGAATCAAAAGGAAAAAAAGAATTTTCTAACAAGAAGATTAATTTTGTAACTAAAAAAATGAATTTTCAACGAAACACGTTGATTTTTTCCAAAAAGGTTGATTGTCAACCAAATAGTTAAATTTTTCTTCGAAGTAGGTGAATTGACAGCCAAAAAAAAGACCTTTCCACAAAATTGTTGATTTTTAACCAAGTAATTGGATTTTCATAAAAAAACATGAATTTCCATCCGAGAAGATTAATTTTCTACCAAAAAAGAGGAATATTTAACCAAGAATTTAAATTTTCAACTAGAAAGATGAATTTTCAACAAGAAATAAAATAATTATATTTTTAATTATAAGAAATAAGTTTTTATACAAATAAAAAACGAATCATCAACAAAATAGTTCAATTTTCAACCAAGTAGTTGAATTATTGCCACACAAAAAAAAATTGTCTGCCAAGAAGATTAATTTGATATAAGAAATACGAATTTTTAACAAAACACATTAATTTTTTACAAAAAAAAGTCAATTTTCAACCAATTTATTATTTTTCGGCATTGATGATATAAATTTAATGACATTAATAAGTATTAATAATAATAATAATAATAATAATTAATAATAATAATAATAATAATAAGACATTAAGTTAATGACATAATTATAAATTAATGACACAATTAAAAAATTTTGAGAGTAATATATTTTTTGAGTATATTTAGTAACTATTTAAACTAGTTTTATTCATTTAAACAATTGTTTCTCTATACTATTACATTTTTCAATTTATCAAGTTACTTGAAAATTCATCTCTTTGGTTCAAAATAAAACTATTTTATCAAAAAGTCAATTATTGTTTTTGGAAAAAAAAATGTTTAACTGCAAATGTAACTATTTGATTTGTAGTTGAAAATTGATCTATTTTATTGAAAATTCTTCTTTTTTTGTTGAAATAAAACTATTTTTTATTTCAAACCAAAATCGTTTTTGGTTGAAATATGAAATATAACATATTTATTTGTGACTTCTAAATTAAACAATTTATTAGAAAATTAAACTATTTGAATAAGAATTAACTCTGTTTTTGAAAATTCGATTGTTTTGTAGAAAATGCGTCTTTTTGATTTGAAAATTCATCTCTTTTGGTAAAAAATACAAACTGTTTGGTTGAAAACTCTTATATTTATTAAAAAATTTTCTTTGTTGGTAAAAATTTCATCTTCTTCGTTTGAGAATTTCTTTTAAAATTATTGAATTATTTTCTTTGAAAATTCAACTATTTGATACAAATTTAACTTTTTTGTTAAAAATTCATATTTTTGGACCGAAAAGTTAACTATTTTGTAAAAAATTAGGTTTTTTGGCTTCAAAATTCAACAATTTCTTTGAAAATTTATGTATTTCGTTAAAAATGTATCTCTTTGGGTAGAAAATTCATCTCCTTGGTAGATTTTTTTTTGTTTTGCTAAAAATTCATCTTTTCTGATTAAATATTTGAATATTTGTTCCAAAGTTCAACTGTTTTTCAATATTTTGCCTCTTTTGCTTGAAGTTCAACTATTTGGTGGTTGATGCACGTGTTTTGTTAAAAATAATTTTTTTTTTGGTTGATAATTCGAATTTTTTGATAGAAAATTCTTTTTGGTTGAAAATTCAACTATTTTGTTGAAAATGTCATATATGCATTTATTTTATGTAAATGAATTTATGCCCGCCCCTATTATTCCATTTTTTTCAAATCCCGCTACTTCGATACATTAAAGACAAATATTATGAACATAAAAAATGTATTACTTGCATTTTGAACTTAATAGATGAATTTTCAAGCCTGTGGGGCAAATTTTTTTAGAGAAATTTTATTTTTCAACCGAAAAACTTGAATTTTTAACAAAACATTACATTTTCAGCTAAGGGAGATGAATTTCCATCATGAAAGAAAACTTTTCTCCCACAAAAGATGAATTTACAACCCAAAAGGTCGAATTTTCGATAAAACAGTTGAATTTTCGACCACAAAAAAAGTTTTCGAACCAAAAATTGAACCGTTGAATTTGCATATAAAAAAATGTACAGAAAAAAAAACAAAAAATCGTGAACCAGTTGAAAGAAAAAAGTCAAATTTCCAACAAAATAGTTGGATCCTTAATCGAATAGATAAATTATCAACAAAGAAATTTAATTTTCTGACTAGGACGACGAATTTCCAACAAAATAGTGAAGTTTTTAGGCTAAAAAGTTAAAATTTTTAAAAAACAGTTGACTTTTAAACCGGCAAAAAAAAATTTTCAATGAAAATTTTATTTTTTAATTTATAAAAATAAATGTTTAACGAAATGGTTAAACATTCAAGTAAGAAAAATACGTTTTCAACAAAAAATGAAGTGGTTAAATTTTCAGTTAAAAAAAATAATAATTGTCAAAATAAAAAAGTAATCTGAACCAGTTGAATCAAAATAAATAAAGACTATTTTTTTCAACAAATTACATGAATTTTCAAACCAGTAGTTGAATTTTTAACATATAAAGGATAAGTTTTAAACCAAGAATGAAATATGTAAATTTTCAGATCAAACAATTAATTTCCAACTGAAAAAAAAACGAATTTCCAACAAGATAGTTAAATTGTTAAATATGTTGTTTCATTTTTAACAAAATTCTTTAATGTTCTAACAAAATAGTTACATTTTCAACAAAAAGTTTAATTTAAGACCGAATAGTGGAATTTTTGTCCAAAACGATAAATATTGCAACAAAAAGTAATTCAACCTTAAACCAAATTGTTAAAAAAATTTCAACCATGCAGTTACATTTTCAATAAACAAAGATTAAGTTTTAACCAAGACGATTAATTTTTTTACCAAAAAAGTTGAATTAAAAAAATTGTCAGCCGAAGAGATGAATTTTCAACTGAAATTATTAATATTTAAAAAAAATGAATTTTTAACTAAAAAAGATGAATTTTCAATCAAAAATAGAACAGTTAAATTTGCTGCTGAAAAACTTAATTCTCATCCAAATAGCCGAATTTTTAATCAAACGATATAAATTCCGAAGTAAAAAAATAATGGTAGACTTTTCAAAAAAAAAAAAAAGCTTTTAACCAAGAATAGTTAAATTTTCTTATTGGGTCCTATTATTTCAGTTCACAATTGAGAGAAGAGAGTGTAAAGTCTGAAATAGGAATTAGATTTTCCAACTTATTAGGTTATTGTTAAACTGTACCGCTGCAGGGCCATCTTCAAATAAAAAAGTCTAAAAAATGCAATTAAAAATATTCTCTCACTAGTATAAAATAACTCATAATTCAATTATAATAACTCATTACTCATTGTTTGAATGATAGTTGTATAAAATTTAATTTATATTTCATATTTACAAATATAATAGGGGTCAACTTCAGCGTCAAACTACGTTACTTTTGTGGCTCGTCAACGAAGAGGGGGCGGGGGGGGTGAAAATTGGTAAAATCGTTTTTGGAAGGTCCCTAAGGTAAAAATAGTCTGAGGAAATCAGAAAGTAGCCTTGCATCGGTGAATATTTGTTGAGGATAATTTCGTTTCCTAAAGTTAAACTTAGATATCTACGGCTAGACCAGTGGACCTTTCGACCGACGCGCATCGCCGATAATTCGATTATACAGGAGGACAAAGTAGAACTTCGGGAGTTCCTCCACACAAACCCCAGATGCTGCTTCGTTAAACTTCGCTCTATCGATCGTCTCAGGTTTCGTTTGAGGAAAATTCGTAATTATCGTTCATGCTCCAGGTGATTTGCAAATTCGATGAGACATGCAACTAACCACGTGAACCTTCTCTATATACGAGTACGGATAGATGAGAAAGAAAGTCTTTGTTCCTCATGAGCAAATATTTGAGAGTGGTGTATGGACAGGGTACACAGACAGGACACTTTTGTGTCCAAGGGATATAGGGAAGGGGATTACACCGGCAATTTTGCTCAGGTATTGAAAGAGTGATCAATCGCTTTTTTGGTTTTAATCAAAAGCTTTTGATGTCCTGAAAATGAATACAGTAGGACCTGTCGAATCGGAACTCGCCGCATCGAAATCCTCAGAGGGCAGTAGTCCCCATTCTTAGACCTCCCCATTCCTAAACCTCTCCAATAGCCGTGATAGGTAGGCGCATGCGCTCAGAGTCGCGTCAGACGCCACGCGATGGAAGTCAGTCCCGTAGGTATAAACATTTAACGGCCTGTATCGGGCAGTCAAAGATTAGCGCCCTGAACATTTTGAGATACGTCACTACCAGGAGGTGTAGCTGATATTTGCTTCTGCGACCTGCGTGATCGAAAGTGGAGACCCGGTCCATCCCAGTTCAACGAGTTCTACTGTATGACCATTTTTTTGGATTTTAATTTTGCGCAACTCTTAGAAAGATGGCGGTCGCAGAATATAGAGGTAACGTTAATGAAACATGAAAAACTGTCTAAAGTCTGTTATGGGAGGTTTGTCCGGAAAGTATCTGACCTTGTGGTGTACCAGGAGTAAGAGATAATGCTGTTCAATGGCGATGATATACCCTTCAAAGTTCTCCCCTTCGGAAGCTGCATCCTTCTTCCAGCGATTCTCCCACTTTCGAAAGCACTCCTTGAAGTAACCGTCAGGAATAGCTGAAAGCTGCTCCGTTGCATTTTGTTTTATTTCCTCTGAGTCTTGAAATCGTTTCCCTTCTGAAGACACTTCAATTTGGGGAAAAGCCTTAAATCACAGGGACCAGGTTAGGACTATATGGGGGCTTCCGAAGTTGTGAGAGGCTGTATTTCCACTGACCCATCTATCTGTGTCACAAACTGGTTGTTTTTATTCCCGAATCGTGACTGTTACCGGGTCTAAGAGTGTGTGCGAAATCAGATGACACTTAAGGGAAAATTGATTTGAGTCTTCCAAGTGCGCAGTAGTGTGATGGTTGCGGGTGGCCGAGGGGGGTAATTCGGCCGCGTGGTGGCCTAATGTTGTTAACGTATATTGTTAACGTTCTTGTTTTCTGACCTAATTGCGGCATTGCTTGTTTGGTATGGATTGATTATAAAGGGATCTCGAGCTCCAAAGAACTCCCTGAAGGAGTAGGTGAGACGAGATTGATGGTCTCGAAGTGTGCCTCTGGAGGTGGGATGGGACCGAAGTCCCGAAGTGTGCCTCTGGAGATGAGGCGGCACTGCAGGTCTCGAAGTGTACCTCGGAAGGTGAGACGGGACCGATGATCTGGAAGTGTCTCTGGAAGTGAAACGGGACCTTGGCTCTCGAAGTGTGCCGCAAGAGGTGTGACGAGTTTCGAGGTCCCGAAGAGTACCTATATGGCGGAATAAGAGGTAAAGAAGATCGGGATCAGAGGCGACCTAGTAATCGATGTTTTGACAGTGGAACCGTGCCGGTTCGTAACACTACCACTTTTAAATCGAAAAAACTCTTCTGTTTGAGTATCACTCATAGATTCATTGAAATACACGTTCCGAATCATAACGATGGTTTCCGAACATGAATGGTCGCAGACGTGCCCCCTTAGTCGTGACGGACACGAAGGAATCATCACGAAGCCCTCATCTCATCTGCCGCCAAAGGAGGCCGACTCCACGGGGGCCATCATAATAGAAACGGTGGAGAACATTAACATCAATGACAATAACCAAGTTGCAGTAGTTGAAAAAAAGATAACTGGTCTCTCTGTATAGATGAAGAACCGTAACGGTGCCTAGGAAAAGAAAGCCCGCATAGCGCGGCTCTCAATCTGCAGCCAAAGCACCTCTCCAGGGTTCTCGGATATCGCTCGGCCTGCAGGCAAGGAGAGGAAGGACTCCAAAGACTCTCTCCCGAACAGGGAATTGAAACGGATGAAAGCTCTGGAAATGCAGGGACTCACTTTCGTACAGATGTTTAACAACGTCCTGGTGAGAGTTGTCGTAACATCGGGTTACCCAATAGCCTGTCTAACTTCAAGGGTGCTGGACAGGCTGAGGGAGAAAATCTGGTAAGATATTGACGCATTACCCCGCAAGGGGCGCGCCCTTAAATTCGACATCTTCATCTTGTCATGGGATTGATTGATGGAGAACACACTAACTTTTAAGCTTAAGGAGGGACTGCACGTGGAGATCAAGTGGACTGAGTGTCTCCAAATATTCCCTATGCGAACAGATTCTTGAAGAGTATACTCCAATAGATGCTGGTATGATGAACATACTTTGTATTTATGTGGTTCGTTTTTCTTGCGTTGGTGATTTTGACCACATCTAATTCCTTTCTTATAATCTATTTGGTTGACGGTACTTCAGTACCTGGTATATATTTGTCAGAAATAAATGACCGCTGTGCGTATGAACTCTCGTTTTTTGCCAATTGTCACCTAATTCTCATTAATAGACAAGAAATTGTCAGGGCTTCGGGTGACCCTACAGGGCTCCGTAAAGGGTCCAGAAGCGTCTAAAAAAACCCTGAATTAGTCTATCAATGACTGAGACGGGAATCTCAATGATGCAGATAAACTTGCATCACAACAGAAACCACTCGGTGGTTCTAGCCACGCATATGGCAGCGTGGCAAACTGGCATAACCCTAATCCAAGAACCCTGGTCATAGAGGAAAAGGATTAGTGGCTTAGGAGGGTGTTGCTCCATATATAAGGGGCAACGTATAGAAGCACAACGGGCATGTATAACCGTCAAGGGTATGGATGAGATCAGTGATGCCAATGTGGTCGCCTTGAGCTACTGCGCTTGCGTTAGGGTCGCGCGCTGGTTGGCCACAGTTGGAGCGGAGTTTAAAGTGGGTATTAATTACAATTCTTTTTATCAATATAAATAGATATTATAAAATGCACAAGAATGATAATTATTGATTTCAATTGCAAGAATTATTTTAATACCCATTTTGAATTCCGCACCAACTGCGGCCAATTAGCGCGCGGCCCTAACGCAAGCGCAGTAGCTCAAGGCGCCCACATTGGCATCACTGGATGAGATGTTGGTTCCTAAGCTCTGCTCGAGGGACTTGATTGTTATTAAGGTGACTCAGGGGCAAAAGTAGAGAAAGACTGCTATCGGCGAGAAAATTTTAGGCAGCTGACTTTGAAGCTGAGCAACTCAGCGAAAGAAAAATGATAGCGTGATAAGTAAATAGTCATTTGAAATTCATTCGAAACATTTAAGAAGAGTCAAGTTTAGAGCATTATGTTTTATAAAAGAGGCAATAAGAAAATTTTGAAAAGTTCATGAATATGAAGAAAACATTAATGAACAAATTGCAGTCAACAAATTTGTAAAATAATAAGTGTTGCTTAAAATTACAAAATTATACAACTATACTACCTTTGGTTCTAATGCAGATAAATGCAGACAGAAAAAATGTCCGAAAATATCGCGATTTTCACGGAAAAAAAACAATCACATCCTTCCGGGAGATTATAAATAATTACAGAGCCTATCCGTTATAGGACTTACAGAAAACTTTCCAACGAAGAATTCTATGTATCAATCATATGGGTTTATCATCCCTAACACAGATCCACGGGGCCTCGAAAAGCACCCCTAAATCCAAAAGTGTCTATTCTGCACCAAATCTACACCTTTGAGCTTTTTATATATCATTTTCTTGCCAAAAATTATGACTTTTCGTCTAGTGAAATAATTATCAATATTTTTAAGTAATTTTTTATTATTTAAGCACATTGCGTTTATTTAAATAATTGTTTTTTCTCAAAAAGTTGGCTTTTTGCTAACAGAATCTAAATCAGGGTTGTTTTTTTATATATTCTATACGTTTACGATACCTCCGCTTTTTTATTTAACCAACCCGCATTCTATTGAACAAATTACATTTTTTCAAACAATATTTTTCCCAGAAATTTGAGAATTTCGACCTGAAAAGAAAGGACGAATTTGTTCATCATTTTTGACCAACGTTACTGGGTTTATCCGTCGAAATTGCTTTTCAAAAAATCAAAATTTCTATTTTCCAGCTGAGCTGTACTTCGATGTAAATAAAACCTCTCTCGTCTCTTCCATTAATTGGATCAATGGCTCGTAAAAAATGCATTTACCGACCCGTAGTATGTAATGTGCTTCTCGACGAGAATAAAAATATGCACTTGAACGCATTTTGAAGAGTTGTTTCCCCCTCGAATAAACCATTTGAGTTTTCAGTAAATGTATAATATCTCTACAAAAATATTGTAATTTAATCGATAAGACCAAGTGTACGTCAAAATAAAATAAAATATAAAACGAAAATTTTTATATTAAATTCGTTGAGCTCTACTTCGATCTAAATAAAAGCTTTCTCGCCTGTTCCATTAATTTGATCAATGACTCGTAAAAAATGCATTTACCGACCTGTAGTTCGTAATGTGAATCTCGAGGGAAATAAAAATATGAACTTGATACGTTTCATTTAATAGAAGTGGTCGTTTAAAAATTAATAACATTTTTCCTTACTGTAACTTGAAATTAATAATTATTAAACTTTTAGGCAAATAAGGAGGCATTCTTAATTTTTCTTCAGGGGTTGTCTGTGAACTTCACCATTTTCAGGAGGGAGGGGGGCTTTAAAGAAACTAATATTGATAACAGAGTGGGGGTCATTTTATTATACCCTCAAGCGGGGTAATTTTTGACATCTGAGGTAAATTCGGACATTCCTAAATTGATAGATTAAATTAATTAAGGTGTGTGGTTTTAACCAAAATCTAGAACTAGTTGAGGCTTAAACTGATTCTAGATTCTTGGAACACTTTTGAGTAAATTATCCGATCAATTTAGGGAATTTAGAAGTGACCAAATTTACCCCAAATTTCCAAAATTATCACGTTTGCCAATTTCTGCACACTGTAAGCCACAAAGATGTTTAATTTTTCTGAAAATACATTTTAGTTAACCAAACTTTTTTCAAGGACACTTTCTCAGTTCCCTTCAAACTATTCACTTGTTCCTCAATATTACACTAAAACTGACCAATTTTAAATAATCTAAAGAGACACCAAAAATAATAATATAAGGGACCAAAATAATTTAACTTGCAATAAATTGAAGTCAGAATCCACTTATTCACAAACAAAAAATCACGAGAGGAGCCAAAGTCACAGTATCGGCCAGTGATCCCAATTCGGTTCCCCAGGTGTACTGCGCATGCGTCGCATCGGCAGTCTCATTGGCAGTAAATGGCGCGCTTTTTTGAAATAATTAATTGTGTCAATCAATTTTTGATAATAAATCATCATTGTAGAATTATTTAAATTGATTTTTGGATTACAAAATACTGTTTCCGAGTGCAAGGTGAATTAATTATTTGATTTTACTCTTTACAAAGAAATGTCGACGGAATAACCCTCGAAAATTCCCTTCTTTTCCCATTTTTTAAAGAAACTGAATGAATAGAACCGAATGAGAAAATTCAATTATTTCTGGTTCAAAAGTTTAAATTATACTTTTTGCTTGGAATCCATCTTGTTTGGTTAAGCGTTCAACTATTTGGTTGAAAATTTAATTATTTTGTTGAAAATTGCAACAATTATGGTGAAAATGCCTCTCTTTTCGTCAAAAAATTCAACTGCTTGGTTAAAAGTTCAACTACTTTGTTCATAATTATTTTTTTTAGTTGCAGATTCATCTCAAAATTACATTTTTTCAGATATCAATATTATTATATGGTTTGCTGATCATTTATCCTTTTTGTTTGAAAAATAAACTACTTGGTTTGACGTTAAACCACTTTTTAAACAAATAATTTTTTTCTGTTGAAGATTCATCATTTTGGTTCAAAATATATATTTTCGCGATGAAAATTTAACTGTTTTGTAAAATATTCGGCTTTTTGAATTTAAAAAATCTGCTTAAGGTCAGGATTAAACTATTTTGTATAAAATTCGCATTTTTTGGTTGAAAGAAAATGGTTCTTCTAAATAATGGTTTTTTTGTTTAAATATCAATTATTACATGTTTTATTGAGAACTCATCTGTTTTCGTTGGAAAATCATCTTCTTGGTTTGAAGTTAAACTACCTTTTAACAAAATTATTTTTGTTTTTGTTGAAGATTCATCAATTTTATTGAAAATTTAACTTTTTTGTAGATAATTGATCTTTTTGACTAGAAAATTCAAAATTTTTCTTAAAAATTGATGTACTATACTTCAAATTAATATTTTTGACTAAAATATTAATTTTCTTGATTGAAAATTCATCTTTTTAGTTGAAAATTCATCGCTTTTGGCTGAAAATTCAAATGCATGTTTCTTTAAGATTCATTTAATTGTTGGGAAATTTATTCTTTCTTGGTTGAACTTTTTGAACATTTTTTTTATTAATTGTGTAATCCAAAAATTTTATAATAAATTGAAACGCAAACAGTTTATTATATAAAGTTGCTGGAATAAAATATTTACTGAAAAATTTTGAAAACGGATCTTTTTAATCCGAGTGATTAATAGGGGTTCCTACATTAATTAGACCTGACACCTTCGCATGTGGTGTAAATTTACCTTTCATGAAATTAATTTAAATAAGAGGCGAGAGATCATACACGGAGAAGATTTAATGACCAATATATTAGAGAAGACTGGATTTGAATTAAATCAGAGCGTAAAGAGAGTATTTTTCTTTCTCATAAAATAAAATGAAAACATAAATCTGCAAAAGATACATTTTTCATAAAAGATTTTCAAATAAATATTGTCGGTGAAAATGTAAAAGTTGCATCATCTTTGGTGTTTGAAAAAATAAAAAAATAAAAGTAACTGCAGCGTTTATAAACGCCAATTATGTGTATTTCTTCTATTCTCATTTCCCCGGCATACACTCCCTTTCCTCTACTTCCCTTTTCCAGCCATCACTTACCCTCCCCTACTCGCCCCCACCACCCTACTAGCCTTCCCTTCACTGTCCTCAATAACCATCTTAATACTAACAATCATTTCCCCTACTTCCTCCATCCCTAATTTTCCCTCACTTCCTTCACTTACCCTCCTCTCATTCCCCCTACACCCCCACTTCCATACCACACATTACCCCTTATTTACAGAGATCCCCTTCCTTCATTTCCTTTCACTTCCTCTCCCTTCATTTATCCTCTCTTCCCCTACTACCCCTTGCTTACCCTACTTCTTTTCCCCCTCTTTCACTTCACTTCCTCTACTTCACTTCACTTCCTCTTCTTCACTTCACTTCCTCTACTTCACCTCACTTCCTCTACTTCTCTTTCCCTCATTTTTACTTACTTTTCCTACTTTCCCCCCCCCCTACTTTGCCTCGCATTTTCTCTTATTTTGCCTACTGTCCCCTACCTACTTGCTCTCCAACTTCATCCTCCTCTTTTTCCCCTTCCACTCATTTATTTCTTCTTTACCCCTACCTTCGCCAACTTCTTTCTCCTCTACTTTATCCTCTCCTCACTTTCCCAATTTACAATCGTCCTTCCCTGATTATCTTCTCACGCCATCCTTACCCACCCCTACTCACCCACACTACCCTACTAGCCCTCCTTTCACTTCCCTTACTACCCTCCTCCACTCTTAACTATTTTCACTACTTTCCCTCCCTAATTTTTCCTCGCTTCCTCTACTTACTCTCCCATCATTTCCTTTGACTCATCTACTACCCCTCCTTTCTTTTAACTTCTTCTACTTATTCTTCCCCCTCTCCTCGCATCCCCAGATAACACTCACCTTCCCCTAATTTCTTCTCCAGTCTTTACTTTCCCTCTCCTACTCACCCGCACTACCCCTCGCTAACTCCACTCACCCTCCACTAATTTCTATTCTTATCCCTAGTTCATGTCCCCTCTCTTCCCCTACTTTCCCACTCCTCATTTTCCCTCACTTACTCTAGTTCCCCTTTCATAATTTCCTCTCTTTTCTCCTCACTACCCCTGCTACCTCTTTCCTCATTTCTTAAAACATTTAATTTTTAACAAAACAGATTCTTTTTTGACCAGAAATTTTTTTTTTTTTTTTAAACGAATTAATTTTAACTTCAACTAAAAACATGAATTTTTAATCAAGATGATTAATTTTCTACCGAAAAAGACGAATTTCCAAATTAAAAAGATAAATTTTTAATGAAAAATGTAACCATTCCATTTTTGTTTGAAAATTTATCTCTTTAAGTTGGAAAGTCGTCTTTTTCGGTAGAAAATTAATCATCTTGATTAAAAATTCATGTTTTTAATTGAAATTCAAATTATTTCGTTTAAAAAACAAAATTATTTTTCTTGTTAAAAAAGAACCTGTTTTGTTAAAAATTTGTCTTTTTGTGTTAAAAATTCAACTACTTTGGCCAGAAATTCAAATTTTTTGTTGACAATTAACTTTTTTTTGACAATTTAACTATTTGGTTGAAGGTTCAAAGACTTTATTTAAATTTCAATTTTTTGTTAGATATTAGGGTGGTCCAAAAATGCATTGGAAATTTTGTTGTTGAATTTTTATCGGGACACCCCCCTCCCCCAAATTTGTTCGAATCCACCCAAAAATTAATCCATTGTTTTTGTTTTGTAAAAAAATGATATTTAGGGGTGCCGCAAGCCCCATGAAGTTTAACATGTATTTCCCATAAGAAAAAAAGACGTTTATGTAAATTTTATTCAGAATCCTCAATATTATCTCAATCGAGTTGAAACTCTACATTTCTCTTCACAATCAGCCATAGAATACGAACAAAATATCACTTTTCAAATATCACCCCCATAAGTCTGTTTCATAGGGTCCCAAAGAAACCCCATAAGTGAAAAAATAGGTTTTGCGAGTTTTTGGCGCTAGTTATGATTTTTTGCGGTTTCTTTAATGCGAATTGTTTCTAATACATAAAATATTACTTTATACTGAAAATTATATATTTTCATAAATTGCTTAAACAATTTATTATTGTTTTTAACAATTTTCTCATAGAATGGAGCTAGAAAGACTCGGTTTTTTCACAAATTTTCCATTTGTAGTCCAATTTTCAATTAGGTCGAAGTGACAGTTCATCAATGTTAATAATAGTGATTGTTCAAACAATGTATTATAATTAGTAATTATATTATATTTGAATAATCCTAGAAAGATGCGGTTTTTTTTTTAGATTTCTGGCTTTTTGTTCAATTTTCATTTAGAGTGAAGTAATGATAAATTCAAGTTGACGGAATAATTGTTTAAACAATTTATCATAATTATTAATGATATATTTGAATAATGCTAGAAAGATGCGGTTTCTTTGTTCAAATTTCTGGCTTTTTGTCCAATTTTTATTTAGAGTGAAGTAATAATGAATTCAAGAGTACAAAATAATTGTTCAAACAATTTATTATACTTATTAATAATATTAAATTTGAATAATGCTAGAAAGATGCGTTTTTGTTGTTGAAATTTCTGGCTTTTTGTTTAATTTTCATTTGGAGTGAAGTAATAATGAATTCAAGTTAACAAAAAAGTTGTTTGAACAATTTATTATCATTGTTAATAATATTCGCTTTGCTTCATTGATAGAATGCTGCAGTTTTTTCTGAAATTTTTACCTTTCTGTCCTTTTTTCCCTTAGTGAGGTGATAATAAATCAAAATTAACAAAAAAGTTGTTTAAACAATATAATATAGCTTATAACTATCTTTTCTTAGATAACTTAGCTCCGGCTAATTAATTACTAACGATTAATAAATAAACATTAGAGAAAACTATATTTTATATAATCTCTTTCATTTCTGTGAATATATATTCTGATAATTTAATATGCCGAAATAAAACAGATATTTAAGATACGCTTTAAAATTTCTACACGGATCATATGACTACAACTTTCCCTTGAATAAGTTACTGAGAGACTTCAGTGGGGTGTCACAAATGCAGCAATTGTTATTGTTATTCTATTCTTTGTTTTTGCCTCTTGTGTAAAATAGCTTTTTTTCTTTAAGTTATTTTCTTAAGCATTGGGAAAATAGCGAAAATAATTAACTTAAAACAACAATACCAGTCGAAAAGTAATTTTTGTTGTGGTTGATTTATTATTTGTTCATAAATAAAAAGTCGATGCAAAGTCAAAGATTTTACAAAAAACCGCCACTTCCTAGCAATTATCTGAGGAAAAACAGTTATAAACAATATTAAATTGTTTAAACAACTTTTCGGTTTATTTTAATTAATCATTACCTCACTAAGCGAAAAAAGCACAGAAAGGTAAAAATTGCCGATAAACCGCAACTATCAGACGCAATCGATATAGATGAAGATAGTAATAAACAATGATAATTTGTTGAAACAATTATTTTTGCTAAATTTAATTGATTATCAAGTCACGCCTAATAAAAAACAGACAAACAGTTGAAAATTTCAGAGAAAAACGCAACATTCTACCAATTAAGCAAAGAGAATATTATCAACAATGATAATATATTGTTTAAACAATTATTTTGTTAACTTGAATTTATTATTACTTCACTCCAAATGAAAATTAAACAAAAAGACAGAATTTCAAGAAAACCTCATCTTTCTAGCATTATTCAAATATCATATTATTAATGAGTATAATAAATTGCCTAAACAATTATTTTTTCAACTTGAATTACTTATTACTTCACTCCAAATAAAAAATGGACAAAAATCCAGAAATTTCAGCAAAAACACCGCATCTTTCTAGCATTATTCAAATATAATATTATAAATAATTATGATAAATTGTTTGAACAATGATTTTGTTAACTTAAATTTATTATTACTTCACTACAAATTAAAATTGGACAAAAAGCCAGGAATTAAAAAAAACAGTATCTTTCTAGCATTATTCAAATATAATATTATTAATAATTATAATACATTGTTTGAACAATCACTATTGTCGACATTGATGAAGCTTCACTTCCACATAATTGAAAATTGGACAACAAATGGAAAATTTGTGAGAAAACCGCGTCTTTCTAACTCCATTCTATGAGAAAATCTCTAAAAACAATAATAAATTGTTTAAAAAATTCATTAAAATATATAAATTACAGTCTAAAGTAATATTTTATGTATTAGAAATAATTCGTCTTAAAGAAACCGCATAAAAATCATAATTAGCGCCAAAAACTCGCAAAACCCATTTTTTCACTTATGGGGTTTTTTTGGGACCCTATAAAACAGACTTATGGGGGATGATATTTGAAAAGTGATATTTTATTCGTATTCTATGGCTAATCGTGAAGAGAAATGTTGAGTTTCAACTCGATTGAGATAATATTGAGGATTCTGAATAAGATTTGCAAAAACGTGTTTTCTTCTTATGGGAAATGCATGTTAAACTTCATGAGGCTTGCGGCACCCCTAAATATAATTTTTTGTTAAAAACAAAAAAAAATGGATTTATTTTTGGGTGGATTCGAAATAATTTGGGTGGTGTCCCCATAAAAATTCGAAAAAAATTTTTTGTGGACCACCCTATTGTACATACACAGAAAAAACAATGTGTAAATTGAACACTAATATTTCAGGGTACGATTTACCTGCAACAATAATAGTTAGCCATGGTAGTGTGAAGAAAAAAGAACAAATAAATCAAATCGGCATTTCGTACCCTAAGTCCAAAAGATATTTGAATCTCAACCACGGAAAAATAAACACCATCCTAATTCTACCTGCGAAAAAATTTATATCTACGTTTTTACTGTGTAGGGTAAGGAGAGGCAGCGCCGACCAGTTAACAGTCAATGATTTTTTTAAAGTTAATCAGATGTAGAATTGATCAATTTTTTTTCCAGCGAATCTTCCATTCTGTCGTTGTCAAAACTGTTTTCTGCATAATTTTTCTTTTACAGCGTCAATTTTTAAGCTTTTGGTAAGTAACAATATCACTTTAATAAAATAGATTTATTTAATGCAAAGTAGAATTAAAATTGTTAGATAATAGCGATGTTATAAGCAAAATCGCCTTTGCCCCACCGGTCAGCGCTGCCCCTCCTTACCCTATATGTCTTAGGTAAATAGAAAAATGTAGGTTTTGGCTAAAAACCTAGTGAGCTTACTCAACACAGGAGTTAAGGAAAATCTTCCATTCAGCTATTACCTTTTTTCTAAACCCCTGGTTTCTTCAGATTCTCAGAACACTTTCAGGTCATTTCTTCTAATATCAAGAGCGTTTTAGGTTTTCAAAAAATCGAAGTGTTTCGTTGTCCCGAAATTCGAAATGAGTTGTCAAATTATTTTTTCAATAAGTTTGGCTACTCGTCCCGAAATTTCGGAACTATTCATTTAGAGTTTACAATTAAAATACATTAAACTAGCATAATTTCAAATATTTGCGTTACCAATCGTTAGACAATCGTAATCGTTAGACAATCAATATATTTTGTTCAAAGAAACCATTTTCATTGAATCTCTTCAAATAATTTTATAAGCAACAATCTTTTCTTCTTGAAAGTATACTTTGTTTCAAGACTTGTTTTTTTATAGGAGTTGAATATGACGTTAGCATCCTCGAACTCGAATTCATTTAGAGAGCTTTTTTTAAATCAATTACAGAAAGTTTGTTTACCACAATTTCGATTATATTTTTTCTGACCTTTCCATTCATTATAAGCATTTTATTATATTATAGATATATTATATTTTAAATTTTGCAAAAAATGCTGATTGATTTAAGAAGAGTACAACTCCTTCGGAAGAGACGGTATTCTTAAAACAGAATAGACCAAATTTAATTTCTCGAAATAAAAAATCAACTACATTTTGTCCTTCACGGCCTCGAGAGTAAGAATCCCAAGCTTTCTTCTCAGACAAGAAAGATAAAAAATGGGTTGAACTTAAAAAAAATTAAAAAATTGTGTTGCTATTGAAAAATGGGGTTCTAATCTCGAATTTGTTTAAAAATGGTTATAACCATTCGATAGGCTATACAAATATGTATCGAAAACATGTAGGTTACATATTGTAGGTTACATGTAGGTTACAATATTTTTCCAACCAACAACAAATTTTCTCCATAAAACACTATCCAATAAGATGAAAATTGGCTAACCTGTATATTATTCATCTATGAATCGGAATAAATCAGATAGCTGATTTTCACTTTTAGGTTTTGAAATTCAAACAATACAATTTAACAAATTCAACCAGTAAGAAAAACGAAAACAATTAGATTTATTCCTATATTCGTCTTACGCATTTGAAAAAACCATTGTTATTATTTTTTCATTTTTAAAATACTGTATGTGGCTCAAAAATACTTCAGAGGTTTAAATTTCCTGCTGCATTTTCTTCATGCTTTATTTTGGGTTTCGAAATTATTTTATTGACATTTTCTAAAACCCAATTCACAAAAGGTCTTTTTCTGGGTTTCGGATTGTACTACTTTTTTCAACTTTTCGAGGAAACATGTGACTAATCCACTTCTTTTTCGTTTTTCCTACTAGTATTGTTTGAATTTCAAAACTTAAATATAAGAATCAGTCATTTGAATTAATCAGATTCAATGGTGAATAACATCAAGGTTAAATAATTCTTAAAAATTTGACTAACTCAAAATTGAATAATTTGCTTTAAAAATTCTAAAGTATTGAAGATTTGAAAAGGGCTTAAAAATGCTTCAGAAATTAGGATTTCTTGATTGAAGAATTCATCTTGAATAGTAACAGAATTTTTTAATTCGAAGTAGACATCCTTTCCAATTAATATAACTGCAAATAGCAAAGGTTCAAGTTTGGAAAGGAATGTAGTTGAAATTAAACAGTGGATCAGAATATTTCAATTAATCGAATGGGAAAGCACTTCAATTTACAAAAAAATATAATTTAAAATATAATTTATGTTTAAATAACTCAACCTACCTAGGTATATAGAAATCCATAGGATTTAGAAATAATTCAAAATTAAAGTTGAAGGGTGGTAGTATAGAACTAGATAACCAACAAAATCGAAATTTTCTAGAAGAGCGATAAAACATTCTGCAAAATCAAAATCACCATTCAAAGATAAGATATAAGTCCACCACCGAAAAGACGTGTTGCTGATTTATGCCCTAAAAAATTAATTTGAATAAGTCATCCAGTTTCAAGGAAATAGATATGTCAATTGACAATCTCAAAGTGACACTGACCACAAATTGGAACAGGCTCGACTGCGGATTGCGGTAAAAAATGTAATCATCAGTTTAAAAAAAAACTTTTTTTCGAGATATTAAGTTTCTGAATGCGGGTGAAAAAGAATTGATCTAAAAAAGTTTGCTAGGTTTTGAAAATAGGCTTTCGGTAGAAATTAAGAATCAAATTTTTTATTTTTCACCAAAATGAAAACTTTCTTTCAAAATATGGGGACCCCGAGTAAGAGTAATAAATATTTGATACCGAAAAATTGATCTTTTCCGGGAAAATCAAAATTTAGTAAGAAGGGATTGCATTATTACACTCGAATGCTGAACTCAAATTTTGACTTAAATAAAAATTAAATATTTTTATGTATTTCCGTAATAATAAATGACAATTCGAACAAATCCTCTTACCACAACGAGCATTTGATTTTTTGAGAATTTTGTATTCAATTAACCCATTTGCGGAAAAATCTTGGTCATCTAGTAATTCAAATTTTTTGCAATTCAAACTAGAGTTGATTGAGTTTCATTATCTGTGATTTTTCTCTAATTTTTGAATCGGGCTGTCAGTATAACGTCTAGAAATTTGAAATTTTTATTTCAGAAAAACACTGGAATAGATCTGGAATTTTTATATCAAAATTATATAAAAACCCGGGTATAAGAAATTAAATAAAATTTGTATAAAAGATTTCATCAAAATAGGGAAACAGCTCTTCTATAATATTCCAGTTTAGAATTTCAAAAAAGTCTTCTAGAAAAATATTAAATATTATTAATGTACAAAATTTAAAAAGAAATTAATATACAAAATATTGATGTTACTTTTTTTCATTCTTCACAAGTTCCACGTGATTTTTTTCAAGTCTTCTCATCGATCCGATTCGTATTGCTTTATAAATCATGCAGATGAATTGTTTACACAAATCTCTGCATGTATGAGAAGCATCAATCGATTTTAGGTATCTTAAAATTGATGTCACATGATGGTATCAAAATTGATTGATTGTACTACCTTGTACCATAAAAATAATATTGCAGACTTCACACTCTTTCCCCTTTTTCCCTTTCCCTAATTTTTGAAGAATCCCTATTTTTCTCCTACTTCCATGAATCTTCCTCCTTTTTCCTTTTCTTGAATTCATATAGAACCCAAAATGAAAATTCAACCATTTTTGGATAAATGTTAATTCTATGTATTGAAAAGTCTAATATTATATTTTTGATTCAGGATTCATCTCATTTGGTTGCAAATTTAATTATTTAGTTGAAAATTCAACTATTTTCTTAAAAATTAATCACTTTGTGTTGAAAATTTCACTATGCGGTTGGAATTGGAATTACTTCGTAAAATTTTTTTTTTTTTGAGTGAAGATTCATCTGTTTAATTGGAAATTGAACTATTTTGTTGAAAATGAACTCTTTACATCCTCATTCATGAGTGTATGTCAGTATGGTTACTTGAATGTCGTAGCCACGCTAATTTTTGAAGTATTTATCCAATCAAGTAAGCCTTTGATAAACGTTTTAAGGATCCTAAAATGAAGATCAAGTTCGTTAAACAGATATTTTTGACCAAAATTAAAAAATTTAGAGCAATTTCAAAATTTGGAAGAAAAAGTTATAAGCTTTTAAACATTTTGAAAATTTCCAAAAAATAGAAAAAACTATTTTTTCGATAGATTGTGAAGTTTTAATAAAAAATTTTTACTACATATCAAAAATGTTTCGAAACTATCCGAAGGAAACTTTTCTATTATACCAAAGTTCAATAAGTTAGAGCATTTTTAAAATTTGAAAAAAAATGTTTTGAACATTTTTACAAATTTTCGTGAAAGTTTCTGGTACATGAAAAAAATACTTGCAAATTTTCCCATCGGAATTTTTAATTCCGACAAAAATTAAGAAAGTTACATGCTTTTCAACATTTTTAAAATGTTCAAAAAATAGAAAAAACTATTTTTCTGATATAAAACTTTTAATCAACATTTTTGCTAGATATCAAACATATTTTGAAACTATCCTCATTAAATTCCTCATTAGAGCAAAACTCAAAAAATGGGATCACTTTCAAAATTATGCAATTTTTGTTTTCAAGATATTCATAAGTTTTCATCGTGATTTCCAGCAGATTTCAACAAGATTTATAAATTATCTTGATGATATTTATCAATTAGACAGAAATTCTAAATGTTTTAGATAATTAATAATCAAATATATTAGCTACATCTGGATAGTTTTGAAACGCAGTGAAATGATTTTAAAAATCTTTGTCAAACTGACTACTAGTTTTTGTAGAGTCAACTTATCTTAAACGAACGAAATCAAAGCCTATATAGCTTAATGTCTCTATATAGTAAATTAAAACAAAATATTTTCTTAATAAAATTGTATTTGAATTGTTACATTGTTTCATTTTTTTAAGACAACCGTATGTATAACCCACGTATTGTGCGCGAAGCGCGAGTATCTCAATGAGAATGTAATCATCAAAGTCGCAGATGGTTTGAGAACCTTCATTAAAAACAAATTCAAAAACGGTGGGGAATTTCACTATTTTGTTGAAAATTCAATATATTTTGACTCAAAATCTCAGAAATATTGCAGCTGAATTAATTTAATTCAAAAGCATTTATTCGCCTATTATTCCTCCATTGTCAACAAAAATCACCCTATTTCTCCTGTGAAGATTTTTTTTTCTAGATATCGCGCTTCTATTGGAATTTTCATCAAGAGTTGTTAATATAATTTAAAAAATGAACACAATAATATGCAAATCTCAAAAACTTTAATAATTCCTTAAATAGAATGAGTTTTATTTTAAAAGTTGATGCCCTCGATTGTTTTGGATATATTTCAAGAATTATTCAAGCTTTTCATGTTTTTATGTTATTTCTTGTAATTCTATTATTATGGAAACAATTTCAACGCAAATTTTAGTAAAAAAGCTATATTTAAAAAGAAACTTACTTTTTAAAGAATTTTGATAAAAGTAGATATTTTTAAGCATGCTATTAACTTAGTACGTTTTTGGATATGCTATAGAAATTAGGTCAGTTTTAACCCATATCCTAACTATTTTTGTCTACAGGGCACAGGAAAAATGTTATTTCACAAAAACTGAAACTAATTTTTTTTTAAAACATTTTCAGATCTTTATAACTTTCGAAGGCTGTGTTTCCTCACCATATGTGATGAGAATTTTTTTTAATTTACGAGGAATTTAATGCACTTCAATTTTTTGTGAGAAGACTTCAACTAAGCATGCTCGGAGGTTAAGACATATTTTTCAAACTGAGAAAAACTGCAATTTTTGACGTATTTTCTAAAATTTTAACGGGTGCCGGACGTCCAAAAATATTTAGCATTTAGATACTTTCTTCTACGGCAAATTACATATTTGAAGCTACAAAAACACCGCTTTGGAGTTATTTTTAGAAATACATACATAAGAACCAGAAAATAAAAAATAAGTTTATTCAACAATCCCACCAGCGATTTTGTTTTGGTCCCAAAATATTCTTGAGCCATCACTGATATTTTTTCAGAAGAAAAAAGAAAGGTGCAAGCCCTGTTGGGTCGAACTCAGTCCAAGCCCACCGTGTTATATTTTCATGTGTAATAAATTCTCTAAATAATAATGTTAAACAAATATTTTCAACCTTAAAATTTTGATAAATTCTAAGGAAAATATGGAAATAGTTGGCTCTTGAACAAGCTTTAAAAGGGCTCTTAAGCGAAAGTGAAGTTAAATTTAATTACCCCAGGATGACACTACAGCTAGCGCTAAAACGGTACTTTGATCAGAGAGTGTACCGAGTGTTGGCGGTACAGTTAACCTTATGCGAATTCTACTCTTTGTGTAGATATCACTTCCAGCACTAAGATCACCCGTTTATCGCTTTTCCACTTTGATGAAAGCGTTTTTACCTCCTTCGCAGAAACTCGTTACTATCCTTATCCGAAGCACCTATTCTTACTTGAGAACTTTACGAGGCCAGTACTCTGGCTTAAGGAATAGCTTTAAATCTTGCTGTACATTTATTTTCTCAGACTATTTTCTTTTCACAATTTCAGACAGCTGAGAAACATTTATTAATAATTTCATAAACTTAAGATTGCGGAAAGCTTCTGTGCATTTAGAATCAGGAGAAAATTTATCACAGAAAAAACTCAGGGTAAACTTTACCCTGATTTCAAAGTAGAGATCACCTGCCACAAATCTTTCCCTATGTGGGTAATCTTCACCCTGGAACGTCTGCGTTTTTTTTGCTTCAACTCACCCGTGTAAATAACTTTTGAGAGCCATTAGACAACGATCGTCTTTAAGAAGCCACACTTAAGGTCCGTCTATAAACGACGATAACAATTTTTGGCTATGTTTACACCCCCCCCCCAACCCCACCCATATCGCTGATACCATAATTTTGTCTGCTCCCTTCCCTAAAAGTACCGTGTTCGTTGTCTAAACATGAATTTCATGTTTATTCTGCGTTTTTTCGCGTTTCTAGTGAGTTCAATGGAAAACTATATATTTTGGTAATAAGTCAAGAATACATCAAAAATATTAAAATATCAGACATAACAATCGAAAATGGTCTCAAAACAGAGAAAATAGGGTGATATTTCACAAAAATAGGATAATAATAGAGGAATACATTCTTTTAAATAAAATTAATGTAGATGACATATATTGAATTCAATATGAGCCGCTTTGAATTCCGAAATTTTCAAATTCAAATATATTTAATTGTAGTGAACCCTCAATTTCTTCATTTGATAAATTAAAGGTTTATTGGGAAATAAAATTTTTAGAGCACACACAAGGCGAATTTCGAGGATCCGCCTCACTTGTCGCAGTCTCAGCAACCAAGCGAACGATAAATAAATTAAATTCGTAAATCAGTTTGACGGATGATTAAAAAAAACATGTTTGATCGATACCTGTTTGCTCTACCCGCTCTACCCAACTTTTCTTCATGTAACTGAGGGACCGCCAGACGTTGTCACCGACCCTTATCAGCAGGGGGTCCTTTGTACTAATCTGCCGTCCTAATAAAAAACCTGTACAACTGCATTCATAACGAATCATAAAACGCGCTTACATCTGTACTTTTTAACGTATCTGTGTTTTTGACAAGTAAAGTAGCGTTCTTTGTTAAAGCAAAACAAATATTAATAAAAAGATGTTAGTTTTGTTGCCCAGCGTAAGTTTATTTATTTATTTTTTTATTAATTAAATGTTTATAGTCGCATCGACTGCCAGGGTCATTGGCGACTTTCCTATAGGGTTAATTATAACCTGTTGGGTATCTGTGGGGTAGTATACCAAGGGACAGAAGCGAAGCTTTCTGAAAACACATCCAGCCTCGCTTCCTGCTTCGGGAATCGAATCCGCGCCATCGTGGCTGCCAAGACTGCAATGTTGGAACATGAGACAAGCACGATACCGTCTGAGCCACGATGACTCCCTTATCCTATTTTTGTTGGTAGTCAATTTCGTTAGATTTCAAATTTTAACTCTTCGAATTTCTTTGTCTTTAAAATTTAAAGCCTCGTAACTTCTAATTCTTTTCAATTTTGGACTCCTAATTTTACAGTATAAACAATTTGAACAATTAAGTTGAAAGCTATCAAATTTGGTCGTAAATTGCAAAGATTTATCCATTGTTTTCTGTTAAGTTTGTATGCGCTTCGATTTTACAAGAATTTTAATGCTACCTAATCGTTTAAGTGAAATTATACCTATACAATATTTTTTAACAAATATGTCTCTTTCTTTTACAGAAAATGGTGTCATCCAATCCACCGGTAAGAATCACAATAATTGTCTACATACAGAAATTAATAAATAACCCCGTACCATTTTCATTGAATGAAAGTCTGTGGATTTTAAAATTTTTCTTTGATCGTTTAGTTCATAAAAACAGAAGTTTCCTAAAAGGACTTGAATGATTATGACTAGTTTTTTTTTGTGTGGGGTTCTTTCATAATAAGGAACAGAACGCAAATAGCGCTTCGTATCCACTTTTTGTTAAGTCAATTGTTTCCGTGGTTACAAAGCTAATTTGTGTGGATAACTGCATGCGGGATATAAACTGACTAATGGAAAAGCTCTTATATTTGTATTCACGTACTAATCTTCCATTAAGAAATTAATAGCCCTTTTTCATCTTTAATACTTTTCGGCCGCGCATGAGCGACAAATATTCGAGGTTCCGGCGAATAGTCGGGCATGTTGTATTTGAATGAATTGAGATGTATAAATAAATATTATTTAAACATTTTTTTGATAAAAAACAATATAAATAAATAAAACTATATAAAAAAAATCTGCCCGCTGCGCGGGCACATTCTCATCGCATTGTACTGCTTTTAACAGCCTCAGCTATGATTCATAACTTATTCATCAGTGTAATGGCGGTACCAGTATTTCCATATTCAAGATAAAAGGTCTATTGCAGCTTTGTTTTATAAAATAACTGAAGTCTGCTCTACAACAGTGTATTATGGCGTTTTTCATTTGTCACTTGAAATCTATGTAAAATATAAGATAAAAAATGAAAACTGAAAAATGACATAATGCATTGTTGTAGAGCAGGCTTTAATCTAATGTATTTTAATTTATTGTTAGTAAATATACATTTAAACAGCATAATGATAACGTGGCTCAACAAATTTTGACCTTGTTTCTGTGATAAGGTGAAAATTGTCACGTCAGTGACTCCGAGCTAGAATAAAGTTTCCTGAACAGACACCATACTTAATAAATTATATCTGAGTATGGTCGATTTCAAAGATACATTTTTCACAAATTAAATCAAGTGTTGTTAAAAAAAAATAAAAAAATCAACTAAAATGCTTAATTTATCTGTGTAAAAGTATTCATTTATGTAGCTTCAAAATTATAATACTTTACATTTTTAATTCTTATAAATTTGAAGGATTTAATTTTTTAATGTATTTCAATATTAGGAAATTGTAGGGTGGCCATTTAATCATAAAATACGTCGAGATTGAACTGAATCTATTTTGATTTTAATAATTGGGAATTTACCTCAAATCTTCGAATATTTGAGTGACCTCACCTTGGAATGTGAATTCTGAAATTTCAAATTTAAATTTATGTCTAATAAATAGAGGAACTAAATTTCACTCCTTCAATCCCTTACATTTTTCTATTTTAGAGGAAGACAAAGATATTCGTTGGGCGATTACCAGAAAACTGTCGGAATGACGAACTCCGACAACTCTTCCTTCGCTTTGGTGAAGTGACCGAATGCGATGTAATGAATCGTTATGGCTTCGTACACATGGCTCGGGAAGAAGACGCAGCGGCGGCGATTAAAGCCCTGCACAACACCAACTTCAAGGGTGCAACGATCAATGTCGAACAATCCACCGGTAAATCACGAGGAGGCGGTGGTGGTGGCGGCGGTGGCCGACGAGACGATCGCCGGGGCGGTCCAATGAGAGGGGGCAGAGGAGGTCGTGACGGAGGACGAGACAGTCGGCCTGGTCCGTATAACGACAGGAGAGGTTTGTTGAGTACCGCGACTTTTGTTACTGTGTCGAAATTACAAAAATCGCGAATAATTGGTTCTTCGGTTGCTAACAGTTATGTCAAATTTAAGATGATTTGATTCCATTAAAAATGATTTGGTTTCATTCAAAAGAATCAGCTACACTTAATCACTGAAAACATAATGAAAGAAAGCGGTCAATATATGATAACATTATGAGTTTATTTACGAAAATGAAGGATAAAAAAAAAGAGAAGTTCAATTTTGTCGTGCACTTATGTTTTGCGGCCAAGTACGAATTTATTTCATGATAAGAGATTTAAAGTGTATCTCAAGAACCGTGGACTTTTATGACTAAAGATGATTTTGTATACTCCTGAGCAGAGATGAGTATGTAAGATCGATAGAGAATAATTTTGTGTATGGTTTTTTGGATTTTCAGAATTGAGGAGTCTTAAGGAATGTATTCTTAGACTTTATTCATTTAGGGTTTGAAAATCTTTAATTTGCAACTACATTACCATAAATTGCGCTTGGTGTTTGATTTTTGTAATGATCAATTTTACACCACCATTCGCTTCATTAGTTCTTCTACGAAATATTTATTTCTATAACCGGTTACAGCGTCATTTGTATCAGGATAGAAATTGCACCATTATTAAAAAAAAATTTCGTAATACCTTTCTTTAATGCATAACTTAAAAATAAATATTTAAAGTCGGTTTAGTAATGTGGCTCGATAAATTTTGACCTTGTTTCTGTAGTAAGGTGGAAATTGTCACGTCGGTGACTGCGAGCTAGATTAAAGTTTCTTGAACAGACACCATGCTTAATTACCTCTATGTAAGTATGGTCGGATTCAAAGATACATTTTCAAAATATTAATTTAATTTCCTGTAAGCTCATCGTAAAAAAGTGGTTTATGCTTTTGCGTTTTGTACTAAACTTTGTGTTACACAACATTTTTAAGATCACTGTATCCTGCGTGAGAATTTCAACACTTGAATGGTAACTTCAAATGGCCCATCACTGCTGTCGTGTAAACTCTTTCTTTGTACTTCTCTTTCGAACTCTTATACGTTTTTAAAATCCTGGACGTCTCCCGTCTAGGCAACAATTCTTAATTGCGCTACAACACTATGTTTCTAAATTTCGTTCCAGGTGGTGGATCTGGTGGTTACCAAGACTACAATCGTGGTGGTGGTGGTGGTGGTGGTGGTGGTGGTGGTGGTGGTGGCGGCGGCGGCGGCGGTGACTTTAGCGGCCGCGGCGACTTCAACTCCGGTTACGGAGATCGTGGAGGATACGGACAAAATGTTGGTGGAGCGCCAATGGGTGGCGGCTACTCTTCGACGCCACAAATGGGCGGTGGTTATGGACCAACTGGCGGTGCTGTCGGCAGTTACGGACAAACTGGAACTCCGGATTACGGACGAGCCGACTACGGTAGGACGGACTTCGGTGCGAGAACTGACTACGGTAATCGCGGAGGTTGGTTTTTAATCATCGCAGTCGCTTAGTGTCAGAAACTCATCATCTCATCACCTCTTACCGACTACTCCATGCAATATGCTCCATTTTCTGACCGCGAGTTCATATTGCATGGACCAGTCTTTTTTCAATAAAAAATAAACATGCATTAATTTTTACTCAATTCTGCTTAACTTTTCAGCCGTTTGCGATTATTCAGTCGTAGGAGGTGGAATGGCGGGCGACTTCAATCGCGGAACACAAGGTCCAGTAGATTATGGACGAGTTGATAACTTTGGAGCTAGTCGTCCAGTAGATTATGCACCTAGGAGCGATTATGATCGTGGAGCGGCCGGACCAATGAGAAATGGAAGCGGCACCGTCGCCGCCAGTGGTTACGGAACCGGATATGGCGATGTTGGATACGATGCAAATTTCCAGTAGGTTTTTTTTTACATTTTTCTTGACTTGTTTTCTTTCCTTTTTTTCTGTAGACTCTATGTATATTCAGGTTGTCCAGCAAGTAGAGAGGCAGGTTATATAAATTATTTTATGTAACTGAAGTGTGGTTTCCTCTTTTTCCGTGTGTTTTGGAAAAGAGAAGTAGGTATTTATTGGTGGGGAGGTACTTTACCGTTCTAGGACGATAAAGGGCATTTTGCCGTTCTATGCGCATTCGTTATTTCGCCTCTTGTGTACTATTCTGCGCCATACTTGTTCCTTTAAACTTACCTCAAACGTAAAACTTAATTTTATGAAAAAAGTCGAAAACCTTGATCTAATTACATCAAGTATCGTGTGTATCGAGGAGGCAGTCGTTTTACGGCCGAGCTTGAGCTTTGCATGAACGAAATTCGTGCAAAGAGTGAATCCAGGCTTTAAAATAGCTGTCGTAATTTTCATTTGTCCGGATTGTAATTCTCAAACTAACCACCGTTTGCAAACATACAATTGAGCAAAAGGCATTTAAAAGTTTGTGACTAATTGCAACTCAATACATTCCTTCTGGACGTCCTGAAATTGTTCCTGTGAGTTCTTTTTCAATTTTCTTGAAACTTAGCGTTTCCATTTTATTTCATTAGTTTGCACACATTTCTTTACTATTTAAGTTTAGGTTTAGATATTTTTGTTGAAAGTTTTGTCTTGAAATCCTTAAGAATTAAGTGCCTGCTAAATTAGAAAACTGACTCGAAAGACTCGAAAAGTGGAGGTTTTCAAAAATCCTCTTTCACAGGACAATGAGCGGAGGTCCAAGTTACAATACCGGTCCCAGTTATAGCACCGGACCTGGCCCACAACCAGACATTTTCAGCAGAAGGGCCGGAGGGACCGTCCCCAGTGGTGGTTATCAAGTCAGCGGAGGGTAAGATTTCGGAAAAGTCCGCTTTTCTCTCCTTCGAAAATTTTCAGATTTCCTCTGATTTTGACCCTTTCGAAACGCCCGTTTTCAGATCTAAAAATTGAATAGAAAGTTTCAAGAAAATTTCAAGAATAAGCATGCATGTGAAGCACAAGTTGAATTTTTGAACTCAACTTTAGTTTGTAGTCTCAAATGCTCGATTTTAATTTAGATACGCAGAAGCCTACGACAGACCTGACCCCTATGGACCTCCCCGTGGAAGTAGCCGGTAAGTTAAATTCTGTTACTCTTTTTCTTTTAATTAAAAATTGCGCTCGAAAATTGCTGTCCGTTCAAAAGAAAACATTAATAATCGATTCTGCGCTGCGTGATTTGATTCTCATGCGTCGCTTCCCTTCTCCGTATTCTTCGTTCGCGAGAAGCGAATATAAAAGTAAAAGTCAATGCGCAAAAATGTAGAAGTATAAGGTGTAACATCTGACAAAACAAAGAACGCGGTGTATCAGCTTGAAATCGTTACAGTAATTTTTCACAAATTAAAATGTAGGAAATTCTATTGATAAATAATTTTTTTTTTTAATTTTATTTTGAAGTGAAGTATTGTTAGTCATTAGAGTTTCAAGCTTGAATTAAAAAAAAAACACGATATCGTCCTCGATTAACACTTGGTTTCGTTCTCTTGAAAGCTGCGAGAAGAAATTTTCTTGCGTGAAGCTAGCGTACAATTTCGACTTGCTAACGATGTAACGAAACTGACAAGGCAATTCCAGCGTTTCAGCGAGACTAATCGATTTTCCAAAATGCGAGAAATCGACGAAGGCGAAAGACTTGCTTGCGGAATCGAAAAATCGCGATTTTATCCTGGGAGAAGCTCCCGCGTTGCGAAAAGAATCTGCGATGAGAGCGATAGATTCGATTTTGATTTCGTTTGGAGCTTTGTGATAATTTATCAATAAAATTGGTCTTCGCCAACTGTCAGAAATTCCTTAATAAAATGATAACTTTTCATCTCTTGTTCTGTAATTATTTTATTTAAATATTTTTTTATACATTCTTAATACTCTTAACAAATTTAAATCCATTACTGTCAGATAGTGATCGCCATCTGGAAGCACTGCATCAAACTTATGTTTGAAAATTTCAACTGCAATTTGAAGGTTTCGGTTTAAACTTTTCATTTGAACTCATATATCTATCTTTTTAATTTGAATGGAAAAGTATTGATTTGGAAAACAAGTCTAGGCGTTTGGCGCAGACCGATTCGTAAATTAGGAAGTAGGTAAAAAATTCGCCGAAAGTAGAAAAAAAACTTCAAACCTCTTAAAACTGTCAAGTAAATTTTGAAAATGTATCGCACGCTTTTTTGAAAGTAAAAGAAAAAAAAACAGTGTTACATCTTATACTTTGAGTTGTTTTTCTTCGCAGAGCAGACAAATTAACGACGATTAATCCAACGATTTCTTTATTTGTGACCTTTTAGCTTCCCAGGTCCGGCAGACGGGATGCCTCCGAGGTACTAAAACTAAAATGTACCGAAACTTAGAAAGCGAACACGATGAAAGTGCGCCGATTCTATACACAATTCACACTGCAACATACTTTGACGAGAACTAACTCGATATAGAAACGTAATTTATAATATCTCTTAACGTTAAGATAACTTTCTTAAAACTTGTCTCAAGTCCATAAGGAGCTGCACTTAAATTCATTTCGTAGCTCCTGAATTTACAAAAATTTTTATTTACTCTTAAATAAAAATTATGTTTAGATTCCACACTTTTCTCTAACTCCACGTTTTTGTTTGGAAAGATAAACAGAGTATAGAATTGTACAATTTTTTTATTTATAGAAAAGTATGATTGTTCTGTTCAGGATTTCAGCTTGGAACAGTTTATGTACCTCCAGATTTAATAAATTTATCGAAATAGGAAACTTGTTCCATTTTTTTATTTAGGTCTATTTTTATAATTAGTGGCCAATATTTTATTCTCACTCATGACATTAGCCCCTTCCAAATTTCCTTCTACAAGTGTTAATAATTCATAAATTTGAGAGATATTCAAATAAAAATTTTATTGTGAACTGAGGTAAAATAGTAAAAAGTCTTTTATTTTTTGTTGTAAATTTTGTTTCTTATTTTCATCAAACATTAGTTTTAGATTCTTAAAAATACTTTAAATGTTTTTAATTTATTTGCTGGGATATACAAAGTAATTTCCCGGTTGTGGGGAAATTCCAAAGTTAGGTCGTTCAAGGCAAATAGCCACAAAAAACAATCTTCACCGTTGCTGTGAGTCCGCTAGAAAAAATTCGATGCGGATTAGACACGAAAATCAGCTGTCGACTTAATTGGAGAGCGATTCGAGGTTTTGCGTGGCTGGCGAAACTTCGATAACCGGATAGCGTACCGCAAAATGCGTTTGCGATCGATGCCGATGCGCTTTCAATTAACGAAGGTATGTTCAAAAAAAAAAAAAAACGCGTGCGCTCTTTATTCTTATTTCAAGTTGTCTGTCGATGCGATTTGTATTTATATATCTGATCCTTTTTCTGCCGCATTATTACTCTTATTCGAGCGACTCATCGATGAAAATGTTGTCATTGATGCGGGTAGGATGAATTTTTTAAATTATAAAACTTTCAAAGTTGAAACTAACATTTTTAGAGTACGTTTTTTATTATTTTCATTTTTCAGAAGCTTTTTTTTTAGTTGAAATTACTCTTAATTTTTTTATTCCTCTTGGAGGGGTTATAAAATCTTTAAATCCGATGTACATGTCCCCCGTGAAATCCTTTGATGTTTCTTTAAAACTTGAAATCCCTTTCTCCATGGATTTCGTATCCGTGGAAATCTTTTTGAGATTCTATAGTTTTTATTTCGAAATCAGGTAAAATCTTCAGCAATTTGTTGAAGTATCTATTTGAAATTTCATGAAATGTCTCAAAATTACGTGAAATCTTTAAAATCTTCAGAAACTTTTCAAATCCCTTGAAATGCCTCAAAAATCTGTTTAAAAATTCATTATTTGCAATCCTTCGAAGTCCTTTGGAAGCATTTGCAATTTTTTAAAGTTTCTCGTAATTTCTTTAAAATTCCGTGAATTCTTTTGAAACACCTTGAAATTGTTTGCAATAATTTGAAGTTTTCAGCAATTCTTGAAAATGCCTAGAAATCTTTTGAAATATTTCGAAATTCTGCGAATTCTCGTGAAATGCTTTGAAAATCCCAGGAGGTTTTTTTTTTCGAAAACCTTTGAAATCTTTTGCACTCTTTTCAAATACCTAGACATCTTTTAAATTCCTTGCCATTTTTTAAAAGTCTGATGGAATCCTTGGAAATTATTGGACATTTTTTTAAATCCCCTGTTTTTTTAATCCCATGATATTCTTTGAAATCTGGTCTATGCCGGCAAGTTGAGTGATTTTTATGAAAATTGCTTTTTCTAATTATTTGTAAATTTTTCCTATCCGTATCCGAAGATTTGACGTTCGACATGCGAATTCATTTGGAATTGTTAAAGAAAAATAAAGAAATTGATATTCCCTCATCGAATCCAATTTTCAATTTAACCATCAATACTTAATTCAGTTATTTTTTTCTTCGGAAGTAATATGACCTCTTTCTGGTTTTTTCTCTACACGAGAATTGAAAACCACATGAGAACTTTTATCGTCAAGAAAAAGGCGTTGAGTAAATGATGTTAATGGTCATTGTTCGTAATTGTGACAGAAATTTCGTTTTTCGAATCTTCAAGTGAAGAATTCTGCGGCCACGTGTTACAGAGCGGTTTGTTTAATGTTTTTGTGCACATCGACAGTTTCACCGCGTCATCCTTGATTCATTCATATGTGGCAATAAGAAATATTTATCGGAGTAAACTTACAGAATTGAATCAAGCTTTGAAATTAATAATTTTTCCGATAAAGGTTCTTTTCTACATTCAAAACAAAAGACACCTTCATCGCAAATCTCATTCATTCTAGGGCGTGCGCTTGAAGTGAAAATTGGTGAATTTCTCTTTTTTTTCTGAATTCAAAACTTCTTGAAAAATATTTCAGTATTCAAGCGCTCTGCTTTGCACACGATGTATTTCATAGTTATAAAATTTTTCCAATCTTTATTTATAAACTTTCGCTGATAAATTGTTTTTGATATAGATTGCCAACGGGATGAGGATAAGTCTTCAAAAACCTGAGATGAACTCAACGTGGACAAAACTTCGAAGAAATTTCTCGTCAGTAAAAAATTCACTGATTAATTATGGAAGATGAGAAGAGAAAAGGAAAACAATTTTTGTCCTTGATTTATTTACAGTACCTTGAAGAAATATTAAATGGCAAAAAAGTGCATGCGAATTCGTGAAACCTTTCTTGAATAAACAAGTATTAGAAATATTTATGCAATCTTCCTTATTTCCCTAAAGTTTCCTGTTTTTTTTTCAATTAATATAATAATTATACTATAATATTAAAACTATTTGAAATATCTCTTTGTCCAGAAGTGAAAAGTATTTCAAAACCTGGACAAACTTCCATAGAAAACTTGATTTATTAAACATTTTTATACAGCTAGAGATACATTCCACCAGTAAAAATAAATACTTGTCTAGGATAAAATAGGCATCAACCTCTATAATAAACATAGGATAGACGATATCGTACAACTTATATTATACAAATCAAATTGGCTTGCTATAAATATTAGAAGCAATATGGCCTCTGCGGGAGGCACATATTATAAAAAGCGTCTTTCTTCCAAAAGTCCTTCGTTTTCCAACCACACCAACCTTTGTTCACAATCGTGTTCATCTGTTCAGATCCAGTATAATGGGGATCCAGAATCAAAAACCGCACTTCTGTCGTTTCATCTGAACTCACCCCAAGGATTGTATGTGCTAACACTCCTCCCCCTAGGAGAAAAGAATTTATGTTAATATTATAAATTATTATTCCGATTCCACAAGATTTTATATTCAAGGATATTGTAGAATCTGTTATTCGATGGTGAGAATATTCTATTGACAGTGTCTTAACTATGTACCCTATCTGGAAAACCTGGAACTGTAAGGGAATTTTGATATGCCTGGAAAAGGAATTTTTTCGAGGGCTTAATTTTTTTAAAATTGTAATACAAAACTGAATAACAGTGATTCTTCCTTTGTAAAAGTAGCTTCAAACTACTGTATTTAACTATTGTGTTGAACATTCCTTTTTTTTCTTGGTTAGAAATTAATTTTTTTAACTGAAAATTTAACTATTCTATTTTTGGTTGAAAATTCAAGTATTATATGCTTTTGTCCGATACACGGCATCCCTATGAGAGAAGCTATTGCGTATCCGCCCCACTCTTCCTATCTCTTTCTAACCTCGCAGTCCCTCTCTCTCTTGAATGTTCACCGGTAAGTACGGCAGCGCCGTCTACTTCATAGCGTTGAGTATTTCCGCCGCGTTCGCGTCTCTCTCTCAACTTTTGTTACATTTCTCATTTTTGTACAGTGTTTTGAGCTTTTATTTTTTCGCGCTCGGGCTTTTCGGTGTTTTGCAATGTCCGATTCGATGGAAGGAGGTCCTGAGAGGCGTCGCGAAGATGAAAATCGTGAAGAGTCGGCCCTATCACACAGTGCATCCGAACTACGCCGCCGGCACCATTATGATGCCGAGAGTGAGGAAGAGAGCGCTCCCTCAACAAAGAGACCCAGGTTCAGCTTTAAAGCTCAGCTGCAGAACATGCAGCACCAGATTAATTCCTTGACTAGGTTGCTTTCACAAGAAGATAAAGCCCGAGACACCTCTCAGAGTTCGATGTCTGGGCCTTCGCAGAGTGCCAGAGTCCTGCACGTCGGAGACCTGAAGACCAATATTGACGAAAAGAGGGCCATACGACCAGCTACGAAGGAGCGCCTGCAGGCCCTTAATTCCTTACAACATTTTAATTCCACAGAGTGGAAGGACTTAAGATTTTCGAACGCTTTGAGGGATTTTATCGCTTCTCCCGGTTTCACCGATCTAAAGGTCAACGAAGAACTCTGTCACCTCGACAGGAAGAAGGATCCTTTCTTAGCGACGGACAAGGTCCTCGCCGGTTTGTCCAACGCGATCCTTGAACAGAAGGAACTTTTGAGATCGGGTCTGCAATCCATCATCGACGGGTCTTTCGCGACCCCGGATATCCTCAATCCTGAGACACTATTCGACAGTTTCGCATCTCTCTTTGGGCCAGGATCTCAGATCCAGAAAAACTTTGACCAGATTATACAAGTGATTTGTGGCAAGAGAGCACAGTGCATAGAAGCCAGAAGAGAACATCTTCTGTCTGAGCTACGAAATAAGAACGTCCAGATGGCTCTTCGCAAGGTTCCTCCCAGTGCCGAATACCTTTTTAATAAAGGCGATCTCTCTTCTTTAATCCAATCTCTAGGTGGCTCTCAAAATTGGTTAAACACGCCAGCTTACATAACCTCAAGAAAGAGTTATAAAGGAGACGTTACTCCTCGCAGCTCCTCCTCTTATCGAACGGCTCAATCTTCAGCAGGACCGTCACAGTCTTCTAGATCTAGTTTCGAACCTCGCCGGAACAGTGCAAATACTAAAGGCGCATTCCAGAAGCCGCAGTCTAATCCTAGACCTTCTGGTTCCTTTCGCAAAAAACAAGCTGATAAGTGACAACCAGCCACCCCCTGCCTTCTCAGGGGGCCAACTGTCTCTTTTCCAAGAGAGGTGGAGAGACATGGGTTCCCCGCCAAACATTCTGAAACTCATCTCAGGCGTTCGAATCCCCTTAATCTCAAGACCGAACCTTCTGTTCAATTGGAAACGCTCCAGGTTCTCCACGAATCTATCTCCACAAATGTCTCAGGAAATAAAGGTTCTAAAGGAGCAG
>JAABKJ010000421.1:0-50576 GCA_011634705.1 Andricus grossulariae | reverse complement strand
TTACACTGATTGTGTATGTGAATTAACAATCTCTTAGAGATAAAACAATTAAATTTATTTCCAATATTAATAAAGAGGTATTTAGTATGCATTGTGATTTTTGTTTTGAATTTGTTAGCTTACTGATCCTCTTTTGATAAACTATTAAATGAAACTAAATAAATGAATAAGTAGAGCTATGCTACTAAAGGACTGCCATTTGGAGAAAAACGAACTGCGATTTATTTCCGAATTTTGTGAAAAAGGGTAAATAGGCTCCGAGGGCTGGTGAGACATTCCTTATATGACACATTGCCATTATTTCATTTTTGCACATTTTGGAAACTGCGCACGTTGATGTCTACACGTCAAACTATATACTTCAAAAGTCAGCACGCTGTACTCTACAGTCTATGCGTTAAAATTGTTATAATACATTTTAATAAAATATAAAAGTAAAGTCTACAGTTCAAAGTCTGCAGGTCCATATTTGATAATTTATATGAAGTGTATAATATTTGCTGTATTGTTGCACAGTGCAAGTGAAAAATTCATTCATCGAATCGTGTACGAGGTGTAAGCTTTTGTCCCACTCCGTCTGATTGCGGGCTTGATTCCTTTCTCTGGAAAAGCCTTAGCAACCCTACGCGTTGATACTAGCCTAACAAGGGAGTTGTTCATCTCTGGAAGCTCGTGGCGCGCTGGTACCCCTGGAGTAAAAGTTTCTCTAAGGAATTAAAGCCGGTATTCTTGGTGTTTCGGAATCCAGCTTAAACTGTACACCCCCCTCCCAACATCAAGGAAGTGGTTGGGGATGTATGAAGAAATATGGGAGAGGTACCAGTAAAATGTAAATCCTTAAGGAACACCTCAGAAACCTCCATTAAAAAAAGCGTTTTTGTTGATTTTTATTCTTATTCATGCATTTTTTAATTTATGCCTATGATTTCTTTAAATTAAACTTACGAAATATCTAAATTAATAATGATACTCTCTTCTCTTATTTTTCGAGGAACTCTAGTCAAGCTTATGAATACTTTAGGCTCCCTTATGTAGGCTGCTCGACGACAAGATATCCAACCCGTCAGCCAGATGTGTATAAAACGCATGTGCTTCCAGGGTGTCTGATTTTAGGAGCACAGTAAATCCTGAGGTATCAAAGGAGTAAAAGCCCAACTTCACGATCCTAGCAACCAACCGACAGTCATGTTGTTTTATTTCAAAGATCACCGAAGGCAAACTCAAAATTTACGTGTAACTGACACTTTAATTTGATACTAATTCTGGATCATTTCATTCAAATCAGTATCACTCCACTACAAATCACTTTAATTCAAATTCAGAATCAAAGTAATACCCCACGATTTCCTGTAAGGACGTCAAGATTCCTTCAACGTTTTTCTCAATGACATGATAACCAAGCCATGCTTTCTCTACCAACATTCTTACGAACTAATCCTAAACGGAAATGCATATGCCCTCAATAATTTTGGCTTCTATTTATCGCCTAACGCTCTTCGAACGGTACCTACACGTCTCGACATCAAACTCTTGCGCCAAGAGTAAAAAACACAACTTCAGTAAACTTGAATTTTTTAGTTACCTCAGATTCTTCGGAGAACATTTCTCGAGGACAAGGCATGCAAACCATGCACCAGGTATATAAAATAGGTCTTTTCCAAGAAAGTCTGATTTTTGCTTAGTATACTGCTGGTTCCTGGAGTAAGTGCCTTAGAGGCAAGACATGTATACCATACACATATTTTCCCGGCGAAGTACTGATAAAACGAGAATTCCATGGTGAAGATACTTGGCTCATAGGCAAACTCGATCCGAAATGTGAAAAATTATTTTAATTGATTCTTTAAACTGATAAGTTTTCCAATTTTTTGCGAAGACCACATTTTGTCACGTTAGTCACTTTTGAGCTAAGGGTAATCAGTTGCGATAACTTTTGGGATTTCAGACCGGGTCGAATTTAGCTTGAGCCGAAGTCATTTTAAATAATCCTACCTAAAAATATACAATAAACTTAAAATCAGACTCTGTAGAAGGAAACGTATTTCATGTGGCTGATCCATTTGTTGAATGCCATGTCCTCGCGAGGAACCCAATGAAGGGAACTTAATGTCTGATCAAACCATACTTTCGCGAAGGAGACATTTCGAGGATGTGCATTATTGAAAATGCCAGCATTGTAAACTATGATAACCTATAAGGGATTTTGCATCGATTCTGATGATCGAATGGCAAATGATGAAGGTTTTATCCACTGTTCGATAAAAAAGCTGTTAATTTAATTACAGAGCAATACAATTTATCTGGCAGCGTATTCCATATTCCATTTCCACCAGAAGTGTTTCAGATGCAGCGTTTCTATCCGCTTTTAGGATAAGAATAGTTCGGGTTTTTTCTCTATGCCTGCCGGCGGAAAATTATTTAGAATTACTCACAAGAGGTAAAGAGTTTGCTCAGTAGGGTGACCCTCAAATACATGGTGATAATTTGTATTCAAAATTCTGGGTTTTTGCGAAAATATTTTATCCAGCGATACGGCGGCCGCCACCTACTGATGAAGCAAAAAAATTAGAGTGAAGTAAAATAAAAAATTTTCTAAATTTTCTAAATGGAGGACCAATAAGTAAGGTAGTAAAATATACAGGAGTGCTGGACCGCTACATTGCTAGCTATGTTTTTACTTCATGCCAAGTTCAAACACTGCCTTGACAGTGATACCTTTTAAATTTTTGACAAGTATGTAGTGTAACTTGTCAATTTTGAATTAAAATTGATGTCTCCGCTTATAGAACACGACGGAGATATATTGTTGTCGTCACTTTTCATCATGTGTGTGAGGAAGCCGGTAATTTGAATTACAGGATGATTGACCATCACCATGACTATTAAATTCCAATTTTGATTGAGCGACTTGATTAGCGTTTCCGGGAGGGGGGGGGTTGATCATTTTACAGTGCTGATAGTTTGGATAATTTGGTAGTACATATGTTAAGTTTTATATTAGTGCAATCTTCTCTCTAATTTATAGGGCATGCATAAGATTCAGTTTGTGGTCGAATAATATTTTTGATCCTTTTTGAACAACCACATGGGTACTTCATTTGCCGATTCCAGGGTTATTCCTGACAATAAGACAATAGGCCGTTCTTTCTATAAATGTTCAGGGATAAGCAGATAAGCCATTTTTTCATAATATTTGGCTTTTGAATTGGTTATTTTGATGATTGTACTTTTATTATGATTTTTCCTTCTCTAATGGAAATGATATATGTGTGTGTGTGTGTATATTCATTTGTATTTGATCTGTTTCATCGGTTTTTATAATATATCATGAATATTGAATTTTATTTCTGTGTTATATCTCTCTAAATCATAAACTATATCCAAAGCTTTTATATTTTCTAAAAAAAATAGACCATCAAATCTTTTTAGTAGTGTATACAGTATACAGAGTGGTATAAAATTTACCTTCAGCATTTAGGTAAAAATTATTAAGGCAGGATGCTCATATAAAAACCTGCACTTGCCCATATGATTCCTTTCTTCCGATCCGTTATTTTGTTGCATATAATTTCAAATATATTTATTTGAATTTTTTAATGTTTTCGATTGTTCTTCTTCTAGCATATTTTTTCCTAGTTAGTCTCTTGAAATGGGATTGTTTCTATTTAAATAGCATTTGAACTCAGGGTAAGTAAAATTGTACAAACAGCGGTCCAGTGCTCCTGTATAATATAGTATTCTATCCATAAGAAATTACTAAAAATGTGGTATTTTCAAACAATTTTAACAATACGGGCCTAAGTTGTGAAAAAATTTGTTCATGACTGTAAAGTAGGTGCTGATATAAAAAAAAAATTATCAAAAATTCAAAATTGCGGCCGTTGGAATCAGAAATAAATGATCACTGTAGAAACAAAGTATTATTTTAGGGCTAGTTTCAGGTATTACAAAAAGATTCAGAAAAGACAGTCTCGAGTGGTACTAAAATGAGACCACTAATTGGAACCCAGATTCATTTGTTTTACATTGAAAATAACCGCATGAAGTCGCCCTATTCAAAAATAGGACACGAAAAAAGTTATACCGCAAAAGGAGATCGCTACTCCTTACAGTGATAAATTTTACTATTTTCTAATAAAATTTCCTCAAATTTGGCAAGATAGCAGGTTCATTTTTAAAAACTATTATATAGTCAGTGACAGTCGACAATTCGAAAACATCTAAGATCTAAGATCTGTTTAACACGGCAAGATAAACAAGTCTTCGGCAGAAGCTAGGTAAGAGTGAGAGACAACTGAAATTCTGAAAAGGCAAGATGGCGGCTGATCAATTTTGAAAAAATCGATAAGTGTCTGCGTTATTTAACGGAAGCGTTTTAAAATAATTCAGATATCAAGTTTAATTTCAGAAACTGGACAATAGCCGATTATACATACAATTTGTAAAAATATATAATCTCGAGAATTATCAATGGAAAATAGTTTCTTGCTTACGTTTTACAATAAAAATGTGAATATTCGTTGAACTTTCAATTGTAGTTCAAATTTGAATTTCTGGCCATCTTGATTTTCTCAAATTTCCGGCTGTCATAGACTGCTGTATAGTTTCTCAAAATAAACTTGCTTATCTCAATAAGTTTAAGAACCTTCAATTGAAAAATTTGTCAATTTCTTTAAATCTTACCAGTAATTATTTTGGATTTCTTCAAAATTTCAATTTTTTCAAACTTTATCATCTACTATGGGGTCGTGCACATGATACGTCACACGCTTTTCTTTTGTTTATGTCGTTGTATCCCTTTTGGCTTCGAGGCAATTTCATTTTCGTCTTTATTTAAACAAAGGAAAAACGTGCGACGTATTATGTGCACGACCCCTATCTTCGATTATTTCAAAATTTTGGCTTGTCTCCGATTATTCCATAGTTTCTGCTCATAAGAAGGTTGCGGTCCTCAGGGAACAAAAGATTTCGAAGAAAAAAATTGCTCTGGAATCCGTGTGTGGGAACAGAAAAATTTTGATTTTGAAAAATGAGGGCGCTTTACTGCTTCCTTTCACTGAACGTCTGATAGATTCAAATAGAAAGTCAAATATGTTTCGAAATAGCGTTTTTTTGAAATCTAGATTTCAAATAGAACCCAACAGATTTCGTTTGCCTGCTTGGGTTTAATAATTGTCTTGGAATATTTAATTCATCACTCGTTGATTCGACAGTTTATCCACAACTTACACATAAAGTCAAACGTTGTTTATTTTGCAAAAAATATTTATTTATAGGTTTCAAGTTCCTATCTATTATAAATACGTTTTTTTTCAATTTTAAATTAAAAACTGCAGATATTAAAAATTGGCATTTTCTTCAAAGCGTTTTAGAACCTGTTGTTCCTTACTTTATAGAAGGCAACTTTCCAAAACTTCAAATTTCGGAAAAAGGCACTGTTTATGTTTGATATATTTTTCTCTACTGGAAAATTTAATCTTAGATGTTGTCACACTTTTCACGAAAGTTGAACGTAAAGAAACAGTGCCCCTTGAAAACTTTTCAAAATTTCTCAGTATTTAAGTTCGAATTCATTTCTACTTAGGCAGGTTGTACATTTCAAGTCAGAGAATCTCTCAGCGACAAGATATTGTCTTTTCTAGCCGAAATCATGCAACACTTGACAGCTGCAGTTCCAAGTGATCTAGTTTAAAGTACTGTAGTTTGGAGTGTAGCAGTTTAAAGTGACATTATTTGAAGTGCTACAGTTTGAAGTGCTGTAGTTTATTTACAAATCAAAAATAATAGGTCAGATTCTCTTTTTGAGAAACGTGTTAAGTAGATTTAGAAATTCCTTTAAATTTGAATGAAATAAGAATTCATTAATTCTGATAGAACAGATTCACTCACGTTTGATTAAAATGCGGAGGCCACTCAATAAAAATTCTTTTTCACTCGATTGGAAATTTTCATTCGCATTGACGTTGAATAAATAATTCAGTAATTTGCGCATCAAAAATGTAGACAACAGGTGTTGTGATATGCTAATTGTAAGAATCTCAAATTCATTACCATGATTCCAATTCATAAACAAGTGTTCTAGTTTATTTCGTCTAGATAAATTCTTTTACTTTCTCAAAATTGCAAAGGCCAATGAGACATTATATTATTTTTTAGTTAAAGAATTTCCAGCAGAGCTTCGATGTGCAATGATTAAGACTCATAAACACAGCAACGTCAACTGATGATGATTATGATCTCACCGAATGAGGAAAACTTGTACGCAGTTTGATCCAAACATGGCATTAATGAATTGCTTCCGTTTGCTTAGCTTGATTATTTATTTTATGAGCAGGTTCTCATAACAGAATTGTAATGAATTTTGAACTTGACCGAAGAACTATAGTTTATGCTTTTGTCTTTTATTTACCAGCCTGTAACTGAGCGTGATATCGGTATGCTAGACATTTTTTGATAAAATAGAATTGTTAAATATTTCGATTGATAACGGCGACATTTGAGCGTGATCCGCATCAGTGTTTGCAGTATGAAAATTGAAAAAAGGGAAGCATTTAGGCATTCTAAAAAAGGGACCAAATGGCTTGGAAGGAATATCAAAGTGATTAGGAACGCTTGAGATATTATTTTAAACAGCACTTAATTGTAAGCTAAACTCCTAACTCAAACGGGCTATAAGATTGATGGAAATCAAAATAAAATTACTCTCAGTATTATAATGAATATGGGTTTCAATTCAACAATTATAGGAATACGCCGGGTTTAGAATCCATTTAAAAATTGCTCTGTTGTTTCACGTGAGCAACTAACTGTCTCTCATTATCAGCTTACTTCTCCATAGAAAAAACTCGAAAAGACTGATAAGGTCCTTCTTAAAAACACTTTGTTTTGTATTTAATTATCATTATTATTACTAATATAATTTTTCCATAGGAAGTGATGAATGTTTGTTAATTAATGTCAGCTGGTAGTTCAGAAATACTCTTCATACAAGTTTATCATGTTCTAAATTATATAAAATAGTTCATTTTTAAGGTTCGTAGCAAATTCGTTCGGGAGAAAACTGATTTATAAAGTCTGACAGTTAGTCTGAGTAATCTCTATAAATCACGATTCGAAGAAAATGTGAGAATAGCAAATTGCAATTAGGTAATACTCAAGATGACATTAAATGTAACTTGAATTCTACTAAGGGGCCATTCACAAAATATGTGATACATTTTTCACGAAATTTTAACACCCCGTCCCCCTTGCGTGATGCTTTTTTCCACTCTTCTTAACATGGACATTGATTCTTTGATAGACCCCCACCCACCCCTGAATGTATCACGTATTTTGTGAATGACCCCTTATTCAGTTAGAGAAAGGTTAGCCACTAAATATTAGTGAAGAACTACTATAATTGCTTAGTGAAAATATCACATCGAACTTTATTGGAACAATATGAAGTCAATATTATAAAACATTCTTTGCCATTATAACATATCCACAACTTATCGCTTCAGAATGGATGAATTAGAATTATTTTTGTGACGTAATCTATTTGACCTTACTTCAAATTTGAAGGAATTAGTCAAAAACTCATTTACTAATTCAGTTAGTGAAATTTTTGTTAATTTAGGCTTAGAGAGACAGCCCCTGCAGAGGAATATGGTACCAGAATCGAAACGTCGGAAAAGCTTCTCAGAAATAAATATTATCATAATACACACACACACACACACATATATATATATATATATAATATTGGTTCTAGCAAATATAAAATAGATATTAGCGGAAAAGTTTAAAACTCATTTTCATGAAACATTATGAAACGCACATGGTTAACATCAAATTTTCCTGCATATATATTCTTGGTTAGATTTTTTTTTAAACCATGCAAACCTCTATATATGTTTTGAAAGAAACCATGCGATAATAATTAAATTGCTAATAAATTATTCGAAAAAAGAATCGTAAATATTAAAAAAAAATTGTTATGCCTCAAAGAGGTTGTCCGGAGATGCAAAATCCGCACCCACTCCGATTTTTATGAAATGTTGTGCATAGTCAGAAACTTAGGACTAGTATATGTAAAGTATTAATTGCGGCCGACTTCCAGTTTGACCGGAAATGGGTCAAATCGTAACAAGTTCAAGGTAACGTGTAGTAAAGTACAATTTTAACATATCGTCTTTTGTAATGAAAAGAAATTCAAAAAATATTATTGGGGTCGATTTTTATAATCCGACTGTTTCCGATGAATCTTTAACATTGTGTCAGTCACATGAGAGCTGGCAGCTTAGAGAAGTTATGTATCAGGTTCCCCAAACTGGAATGCATTTGCTTGCGTTAAACTTTGGCTAGAAGATTTTTGGAAAAAATGACCGAGGGCGTCACTTTTTCCCACATATAAATACATTTTATGTTTGGTGAGGACAGACAAAGGGCTACACACGAGCGTACTCAAACCGTGTGCAAATGCATGATGATTTAAAACTGGGAATTTTCAATTTCATCAAATGTTTAATTTCAGTAGTAATCGAAATCAAGGCCTCTTTTCGTGCTTGAACTTGTCCAAGAAAGATTTTGAAGAAAAGAATGCTAGTATAGAAAGAAATCTAAACTAATGTAAAAAATTGACGTTTTGACCGTTTTTACGTATTTTCAACCTTTAACTTTTGCTGAGTCTATACATCCGGACAGTCCGTAAGTTCATAGATATTTATAAAGTGGTCGAGTCCAAACCCAAGGACCTGGCAAAAGAAGGGGGAGTTGTAAAAGGAAAGGGGGCGTGGCTTGTGTCCGAACGTATAGACACTACCTTTTTTCGGAGGATATAAGCGAATAAATACATTTTTGCGAGCAAATCGATAGTTCTCATCTACAAATCTAAATAAAAACATGAAAAAACAATTGTCATTGACAATACGACGGGGAAAACAATATAGTCATCCAGAAATTATTGCGGACGAAAAGCCAAACCTGAAATATAAATTTTAAATTATTAAAATAATCCAAAATTTATTAGTTAGCGCATATACTTAATGAAAAGAGAATGGTTAGGAAATTGTCAAAACATCACTTTCTATTTTAATCATTTTTAATTTCTTTCTACACTCTCACTCTTTTTCTTCAAAATGTCTCTTGAACAGGTTCCAGCACTCAAAAAATCTTAATTTTAATTACTTTTCATCAATTTCGAATTATTATGCATTTGCACACAGTTTTGGGGACGCTTGTGTGGTTCTTTGTCTATCCTCACCGACGTAAAAATATGTTCATGTGTAAAGAAAAGTGGCGCTCTCGGTTCCTTTTTTCAAGAAACTCATAGCCAAAGTTCAATGCAAGCAAATTCATTGGAGCTTAGGGAGCCTGGTATGCAAAATAATTGTCATTGTCCTTGATGAGAAAATCACTCAAAGAAAAACAATGCACATGCAGGATTTGATGTTTGTTGATAAAAAAAGTCACTGAGTCATAATAATAAGTTATTGAGCACCAAATAACATATTATTTATTCAAAAAGGAGACAAATTTTTGCCTTCTAGCAAAGGCTGCATGAAGTTTACACAATTAATTTAAAGAAGACGAGTGAGAGGTACTGACTCGAACTTCGTAACTTTCGACACTGACCCTGACCACCTTAATCCGTCCGGTGAGGAGAGAAGATAAAAGGGTAGAAAATTCAAGGTTGATACCTATGCGAGCGCAAGAAAGAAAAAAAATCGCTACAAAAGGCGTTACGTTAAAATTGTACTTTAGTACATGTTACCGTGCACTTGGTATGATTTCACCCATTTCCGGTCGAACTCGAAGTCGGCCGCAATTAAAACTCTGCATATCTACTAGCCCTAAATGGCTAACTAAATACACAAAATTCCATCAAAATTGGAGTGGGTACGGATTCAACGATTTCCGGACAACCTCTTTGTAATGGATTATTTTGAAGTTTTTCCAAATGAACATTTTGAAATTCTGAACGCATTTAGGTTTAAATTGTTAACCCTTGAAGATTTCTAATGTCGAATTAATCGAGATTTTGTACATCTTTTAGCTAAAACCGGCACGAATCCATCAAATGCCTTCACACGTCAATTAATCTCTTTAAACCAAAATATTCAATCAAGCAAGAAAGTTTATCAATATTTGTGTTAACTCAATGCATGAATGAATGATTCTTTCTGAGAAAGCATAACATGTGGGTTTGCTGATCATTGTTATCTCATGGAATCGTACATACAAACAATCTGAGAGAAAAATGTAAAAAAATGATAACACCTTTTTTGAAATATCGACTTGTGCAAAATTACTTTCAGCACTTTCCCTATAGGGTGAAAATTAAAAAGTATGAAATCTGTTTTTAATTGTAAAATTATCATTTATGTGAGTGAAGAAAAATACTTAATTCGATTCAAACAATGATTATCTCCACAAAAGATTATTTCAGTTAAAGTTTGTTCAGCTGAGCTATGACGTGCAAAGATTGGGACTTTTTAATTGAAAGTAAACAACATACGTAATTTGTAGATACTGTATATAATTGCGAGGCCTCAATCCAAGACCATCAGTCAATGAAAAATTTTCAACAGAAGAAGATTTCTGTAGCTAAACAAAATGAAGTTAATTGTTACTGCTCTTCTCTGTGCTTTTTTGGCCATCAGTAGTGCCGGTAAGGAGTTGAAGTTTATTTAAATTATTTATTAATTCATCTTATGAAATATTAAGAGAAATTCGTTGACAGATCCATTCACGACGCTCAAATTTCGTGGTCTGGAATCTTTATTTCTTTCGAATAAACTTTTTCATATATTAATAAAATATAAAAACGCCGAGCATATTTTGTCCTTTAAAATGGTTTCGTTGCAGCCTAAAATCTTTGAAAGCTCTGTCAATAATTGAAAGCTATTTTAATATTTTTTATCAATACATTTTTTTTTAAATTATTTTTCTATGTGGTTTCGTTTTCTATCGCTCTATGTTTCGTCATCAATACCATATAAATATATATTTTGAGATAGGACATATATCAATAATGTACAAAATTCGAAAAAATCAACTTTATTTTGGCATTATTGACTTATTTTGGCAATATTGTCGTAGTTTGGATGGTATTCCTACATAACTCTAAGATCACGAAATTTGGTACCTACTAGATATACTCAGCCTTAGGACGTTTCGACCAGGTCTTTTAAGATTTTCTTTTTTATCTAATACCATTTTATATTCTGAACCCGTTGAAGGTTAAAGCAAACCAATTTATTATCATTTAGGATTTAGAGGAACGTAAAGGCACAGGACTTCAGTTTTTTTTTATTTTGGACAAATAATTCTTATGAAAATAGAAAGATATGATGAATCACAGAAAAACAGCGGGATCATTTTTGTTGCATTTTATTTGTTATGCACTTGAAATAATATTTTTTCTCAACATGAAAATAATTCAAGCGTGAAACTATAACATAAGCAAAGCTGCATTCTCATTCTTCGCTGTCTCACTTTTGTTGTAACTCAGAATAACAACAAATCAGCGTAAGTTTGAGGATCGGCGTTTTCCTGTGATTGATATGTTAAACCAGTATCATTTTGTATGTACCCCACTTCAAGAGTCCTACTTTTATTAATAAGTATCATTTATTTCTTTTGGCAGATGTTTTGCCGTTATCAGTAGAAGGTAACAAGATTCTGATTGGTGAGGAACCAGGGAGTCTGGCAGGTAACAGTCTTTTCTGGACCAATACTGGCTGGGGAGGTGAAAGATTCTATAATGAAAAATTGCTAGAATGGTTGAAATCTGATTGGAAGTCCAACTTGGTACGCGCTGCCATGGGAGTGGAACTCTATGGTGGTTATTTAGAAGATCCTCAAAAAAACAAAGAAAGAATCACAGCCGTTGTTGATGCTGCTATTGCAAATGATATGTATGTCATCATTGACTGGCACACACATTATTGTCATCAGGATAAGGCTATTGAATTTTTCGAAGAAATGGCAAAGACTTATTGTCATAAAAATAATGTTATTTATGAAATTTGGAACGAGCCAAAAGATGATGTGTCATGGAAGGACAACGTGAAGCCCTATGCCCTAGCCGTGATTAAAGCTATTCGTGCTATTGATAAAAAAAACTTAATTGTGGTTGGTACAACCAATTGGTCAAAGGACGTTGATGTGGCTGCAGCTGACCCAGTTACCGGCTTTGATAATATTGCCTATGCACTACATTTTTACGCTTCAAGCATTGGCCATTGTCAGGAATTGAGAAATAAGGCATCTATCGCACTTGAAAAAAATATCGCTTTGTTCGTCACGGAGTGGGGTGCTGTTAATGTTAATGGCCGTGGCGGTATTGCTACAGAGGAAACCAATGAATGGTTTAGATTTATGGAAGCCAATAAACTCAGCCACGCTAACTGGTCTATCAATGATAAGCCGGAAAGCGTTTCTGCTTTGAAACCAGGAGTATGTTCTAATGGAGGATGGTCTGAAAATGACCTCACTGAATCAGGAAAATTTGTGCGGAATTTGATCCGTGATTGGCATGAGAAAATGAAATGATACGTGTAAAATATAATATTCAAATTGAAGTTTGAAAAATGTTATATGATTTCGCTTTTTTGTGCACGTCGAACTTCGTGAACTTGGTGCTAGAGGAGAATTGGTGCTGACGATCGCAAGTCGCCATGTACGCAAGTTGTCACAAAAACGGCACATCTACATAAAATTTCAAAGATCTGTAAGTCCCAAAATACATATCAAACCCAAAAAGTTCATGGGACTTTTCGACTTATTTTTTGTTTTGTTCTATCCGCCACTCCAAGGAAAAGTATAACTCGCGGGACCCACTGTATTAAACTCATATTGTGAATAATTAATAAGGAAACCATTTTTTTCAAACAACATTCGTTAGTTGTTTTTCTCTGGCACCACAAAACCCACCAATGGAGTAAGTTTTATGGAGATATGTGAGATAATCAATAAAATTCAGTAAAACTATACACAAAATTCTTTACTTCTTTATCTTCTGACATTCAGAATTTTCAAGTATAAATTAAAAAATGCATGTGTGTTATTTATTTTCAATTTTTAAAGGATAAGGTAACAGCGGAGGTGAATGAACTTGAAACCAAATGTGTTTGGACAATTGTACATCGTATAATAATGAATTACACGATTATGCATGGCTCTGTGTTCTCGTAAACAAAACTTGTTTTCTATGTCATTCGGTGCACTGAATATAAATCTGGCCTCATAGTTACTCTATCACATCAGGTTTGTAGTAAAAATGGGATTGACACTTCCCAAAAACGCCGCGTTAGTACTATTTTATTTAACCTACATCGTAGATATGTATATTACGAAAGAAAGAATTACTTTGAAAATTGTAATAATACTTAAAAAAAAAACACTTGTACACAGGTATTTTAATTAGTCAATTATTAATAAATTATTCAACCAAAAAGTTATGTCCACTTGCTCCTTATCTTAAATGGAGGGATTATTTTCCCTAATCAAGAAGACACATAGTAATCAATTATTTCTATAAATCGAAGAAAGTAATTAAATTATTATATACAATAGTTACTCCTATGAAACTTCATTCCGTTGATCCTAAGGCAAAGAAAGAAACTTTGACTTTTTCTAAATGGGTGTCGCTGGTTCATTTTTATTATTTTATATTATTATTATATGATTCCATTATTTTATATTGTTATTTTGATTATTACCTTTCAATTATCCTGCTGCTCTTCTACGTGCATTCATTTTAATTTTGTAAATGAAAGTAAATACCATTTTTTTGTAAGGGCCTGTAATGGATATTTTGCTATTACGAAATACCAGAGCAGAGTCCGGTTATTGCTCTAAATTTGGATTGATTTCTAATCTGATCTAATACCTGCGATCGATACAATAGAAAAACTGACAATGATAGTTCTGGACACATGCCATAATAAAAAGTTTTGCAAATCTGGATCTTAAGATGAAACCTCGATTTTAAAATCATATATATGAAAATTGAAATTAATTTCTATCAAATCTGACGCTCCTTGAAACATGAAAATATAATTAATAATGGTTACATCAACAATATTTAACAATGTAATAGAAACTCAGCAGTGACATGTTGCAGTCTTAATTTGAAATCTGCAGAATTTTGACTTGAAATGAGACGTTGATAATGCAAGAAGATGCAATAATAAGTGCAGCTTTCTCTGTTTATAGAAAAAATACAAATAACTCATTATCACGTTTTCGACGTTTTATCGGTTTCAGTAATTTATTCTGACATACGACTAATACAACTCAAAAAATTATGTCCATGATGCACTTTGTGGGTAGTATATATAATTGCAAATCTTTCTTCAAAGATCATGAGTAACTTCAGAAATTCTCAATTGAAGAAGATTTCTGTACCCAACCAATATGCAGTTGATTGTTGCTGCTCTTCTCTGTGGTGCCATAGCCATCGCCAATGCCAGTAAAAATCTTCTAGTTTCATAAAAATTATTTGCTACTGATTTTTTCTAAATATTATGTGAAGAAAAAACATGGAAAATATCCAACTATCATGCTGTGATTTTCATGGCTGGAACATATTTCATATATCAATATCAATGTAATTTAATATATTTATCAGATGAGATCCTCAGTATTGATTTGGTTAGTTTAATTTTCACTTCCTCATATTCAGAGAGTTAGAATTTACTCTTAGAATGATAAGAAATCTTCTTTTAACCGAAGCAAAAAAGTTATGTATCCGAACGATGTCTAAAAAAATTTGTTGATATCGGATAATGCAATTTTACAAAATAATAAAATTTTTACTACAGTTTTCAGCAGTGATCGATACTGCAAATTTAGAAATGAAACAAAACACTTTTTTTCTACAAGTTGGAATTTTGTGAAAATCAATTTTTGACCCGTAGGTGAAATTTCATAAACTTTACAACTTTGTTTTGTCAAATTCATTGCATAAACAGATGAAATTACTGATTTCAAAAATTTATTTATTTTAATTTTCCATCCTTTTTCTTTACTTTCGAATGTCTTGTACACCCTTATTTTGCACTAAATAGAAAAAAGGTATTTTTTACATGAAGCTAAAAAATCCTTAAAGGAAATCTAGTGATTCTCATTGTTCAGTATATGTTTTCAATAATACACAGTTTGTATATATTATCAATTGCTGAGTAATAATTTTTATTTTACAGATGTTTTACCATTATCCGTAAAAGGTAGCCAAATATTGGTTGGCGGAAAAAAAGGCACTTTAGTTGGTAATAGTTTTTTTCTGGAGCAACTCTGGCTGGGGAGCTGAAAGATTCTATAATAAAAAATTGGTAGACTGGTAGAAATCTGATTGGAAGTCCAACTTGGTACGTGCTGCTATGGGAGTCGAAGACAACGGTAGTTATTTACAAGACCCTCAAGGAAACAAAGCCAGAGTGAAGACTGTAGTTGATGCTGCGATTGCAAATTGTATGTACGTCATCATTGAATGGCACTCGCATCGTGCCGGTCAACATCAGAATGAGGCTATTACGTTATTCTAAGAAATGGCAAGAGCTTATTGCAATGTGAATAATGTCATCCACGAAATTTGGAATGAGCCGAAGGATGTTACATGGAAGGACAATTTGTGCGAAATGTGATCCAGAACTAGTCTAAATAAAATGTATTCTGATGCCAGATTCATTTTTCTGGATAGATTATATATTTGAATTGAAACAGGCTCTTAGCAACAAGAAAATTGATCTTATTTTGAATAATAATAAACAGATATATAGTACGTACGTATTATTATTGTTGTTTTCAATTGAACAGCCTACTCACCCTGTCCTAGTAAACTATAAAATGAAAGTATATCAATAAATAAGTTGAGAGATATACTACTAAATGACTATAATTTCGTGAAAAATTAACTTCAGTCCTAAATATAATGTAAGGATTAGCCTGAGGTTGGTTCTGCAACCTTTCTGTATTTTCGTTTTTCACCAATTTAGAGGGCTGTTTATGACTTTTGAGAAGAAATAAAATTATTTTGTCAACAGCTCTGAGAGCCTATTCGTCTTTTTCCACAAAAGAAAAGCATTCACAATTAGTTGTTCTCAACTTTGATCCTTTCTGGAAGTGTCTCTTCAAATCAAGGACAATCAGCCATATTTTTTTGAAGAAAGAATTGTCAAGGATTTCGATTAATTATGTGTATTCTGTTTCGATATGAAACATTATCATATTAAACAGATATTTAACAGTTCAACAATTTCAATCGTTTGCTCAATAAACTATTTTAAATGCATTATTTTGAAATCGTGATTTACCTACAAAACAAAGTTGTGATAATACTTACAAAAAGGCAGGTGTATTTTCCTTTGCCGACCGATAAGGAATCGGCATATCAATGCTCAACAAATATTATATTATCTGACATGTTTGTACGTATTAAAATAACCAATTATTCATTATTCATATATGATAATCTACCATTCATTAGTTCTGTCTACATTGAAGTATTCTATTATGGTAATGTGACAGTTCATCAGTATACATCAGTTTGACATCTCTTAACATTTTCTCTAACATGAGATTTCCCCCTGTGCATGGAAATGCTTTATGATTGATTTTTAAATTATTAATTCAAAAATTCAGATTAAAGTGAATGGATTTAAAGAAGCGTAATGCAAAATATCGGAATGAATAATTTTCAATGACTCAGTGTCAAGATCCTAATTTAGGAATACTTTAATTGCAAACGAAGTCTGAAATTGTTTAATTTTCAACGCTTCAAGTTTGAACTAATCAATTTCAAAAGTTTTTAATTCGAAATCATATCATTTTCACCGGTTTCAGAATATTTAAACTTTTAAGGTTCAAAATAGGGTTGTTTCACAATTTTAGATAAAATAATTTTTTAATACACAATTTTAATCTAAACTCAAGGTGCGTCCTGATTTTTTTTCCGTTGAGTCGTTCAGCAGAAGAAAAAAATTAAAAATTGAAGTCGGGAAAACACTTATTCAATTTGGTGTCACGTGGGTGTCACGTGACTCAGAGGTTCTCATAATTATCAATGCTTCGATGTGGTTTTGATGACAACAAACGAAACTTATGATAAGGAGGTTAGGCTGCGGTCTGTTGTCAATTCTGACTATTTTCGATAGCTTTATTTATTGAAGTTTATTTGACAAATAAAGTTCTATTGCCTTGATATTTGGATTTTGAAAACTTGTGCGAAAAAGCATTTTTATCTTTGACAATAACAAGAGATTCTTTATCACAGTGGCGAAACATAGCCAATAAGTTTGCAAGTGAAATCTTTTGAGAATACGTATACATATATATAAATGGACAAAACAATTTTAAATATCAAATACGAAATTCGCGTATTAAGAAGTTTGATCAATTATGACAAATTATAATTGTACAGTAATTGTCACAATTACTCTTAAAACCTCCGAGACCATGAATATATCTATTTCTAGTAGATTTCCGCTATTAGCTTTCACGAAACCCTCCTTCAACTTTTTTATTAACAATATTTTTCAGCTTCTGTTTTCAACGTGCACATAACCAAAACAAATCATTGACACAGAAAAACATATCTGAGAATTACTGACACGTAAGCTGTGATTGGTCGAAAATCCGACCCCTTTGATGTCAGAGGGGTGCACCAATCGACATCGTGATAGAAAATTCATATTTCAACAATGAATTGAAAATAGTAAACAATACGTAAAATATATTTGATGGGCGTTTTTAAAATTAGAATTTTATAAAATATAAAATCCATTCATTAGAAAAGTGATATCTGACTATGAAAACAACCCTATTTTCAAATTCTTTAATCTTGAACGGTGATAATAATGGCTGGCGTCCAAAACGGTGTTACCCTTCAAATTTTCGAAGTGCACTTTTTCACTTTTTTTAATTATCTGACAAAAGTCTCGGCTATAGCCCTTGAAAGAAATCCGAAATTCATTTTCCTTTTTTTTTTATAACAAATTATCAAATTTAATGATTGTGGTAACTCCAGGTATACCTAGCGGCTAAAAGAGGATAACCCCTCATTGACTCTTATGGAGGCTCGGAATTGTTCATTCCTCTCCTGAGGTTCTGAGAGAAAATAGTGCATCTGGTATAGTGCATCTGGTATACAAGGATCTGCTTTATTGGTATCGCGTTTTATGTTGTCAGCTGCGTTTCAGCACAGTTTTCCAAACATTTTGATACATTTTTTATCTTTTTGCCGTAAAAGTTGCCTGAGAAAAATGCGATCGCGTGAAAAGCGCTGCGACCCACGTCGAAATGGTGAGGAGTACGAGACTCCGAAAGGCAGACACATGTGTGCTAAAGCCAAACTCGAATCCATGGTATTTTTTATTACTCTGTTTATGTTTTTGTATTGTTTTATAAAAAAGTTGTTATATAGTGTGACAGTTTTCAAACATTTTTCTTGATTTCATTGGTTGACATATCTTTGGAAAATAAAAATTAACATTAATTTCCCAATACTTTTCATTATATTTTTTTGTTTTGAAACTTCATTACAATACCTCAAATTTATTTTAATTACTCTCTACTTTTTTTCATGATTCAAAGATTTCTAATACTCATTTTTGCATTTTGTATAAATCTATTAAGTAAAATTCTAAAACGAAAAATTTAATATATTATATTTCAACAATGAAACACCATGGTAATATTATATTCTTTTCCGTTCGAAATCGCACTTTTTTTCGTTACAAAAGTTACTTCTTCAATAATGGTATTTAAAATTTTTGTTTGTTCATGTAAATCTCAGATTTTATATGCTTTTATCAGCAATAACGTACACTATGAGTTATATATATATATATGTGGTGATTTTTTTTCATCTTGAGACATCGAAATATCTCAGGAAATACGCATGTAACGAAAAAATGTGTCTGATAAAAACTTCTTATTTTCGAAGGGGAAAAGCGACCCCGCGATAATGTACCCTACACCCCACCCCGTGGGGGAGGGAGGGAGTCACTTTAAAATTTCAAATTGGAAACTATATTTTTTATCACAGATTCAGATTCCTCATCAAAAAATACGTTGTTGACTTTTCAAGGAATGCGCTTCCAAACGAAAGATAAAGAAGTCAAAGAGTCGGTTCGTTTGGGTTCGTTGTGTTGCTTACGTTAAAAAAAAACGAAGAGCAACAAACAAAAAACAAAAAAACAAAATTTCAGTATGCTTTTCAATGTGCTCCAGTTTCGAAAAAGGTTTCAGCACCGTGCTCCTCTATCCATAGCCGACAGATCTCAAACAGCGTTGTATCTTCTTGACAAACCTTTTTGGGCTTGCCTCAAATTATACGTGGGGAGCTTCTCAAAAAGCTTGATAATCATCTTATCCTCCTTTTTCGTAGTCACACGCGTCTTACCCCTGTTTGGCAGATCGTGGCCATTTCCTACCTCTTTATACCGCTTTCCTCATTTCCTTACAAAGTCGTTTGACATTCTCATTTAGCGCACAGCCGCTGTGAAACTCATTTTGAGTCCTTTTGGATGCTTGCACAGAAACACGGCTTCAAACCGACTCGCGTAAACTACACTCATTGCACAATACGTCCTTTCCTTGTTTAAAAACATATTATACTAGACCAAAACTTACAGCGCATCTTAGACTAACCTCTCCTGAGTCCCATATCATCGATAATTTCTTAGATTCTTTGATTTTGGTGGTTTGGTTGTGCTGCTTACGTTCGCTTGCGTTTGATTGGGTGTCGTTTCATTCCCCCAATACTTGACGTCATTACTTTTACAATGGAGGTTTCATCTGTACAAGAGAAAATTGGAATGATTCTCATTGATGGAGAAAGTAGCAGGAATATCGAAGATGCTGTCACTCTTTATGCTCAACGTTTTCCAGGCAGTGTACGGTCACACGCTTCTTTTTACCGGCTAGTCAAAAAATTCGCTACTGATAACTAAACCGTGACTCCAAAATGTCTGAAAGCAGTGTCTTAAGGGTATCAAAGCGTAATGAATATCGTCCCCTTCATATTTTACTGCACCAAGAACTTCATGGCAATGATTTTCAGAATCTAGTGACACTTTGTCAATGGGCGCTTCGGCAGATACAAGGGAACCCGAATCTCTTTTTTATAGCATTGTTCTCAGACGAGTCGTCTTTCACGAACCATGGTACGGTTAATCGACATAATATGCATTATTGGAATATGGAAAACCCACACTGGTACCGCGAAGTTGAGCTTCAGCGTCCTTGGTCTGTGAACGTTTGGTGTGGAGTAACTGGATACCTACTTATCGGTCCGTAGTTTATTGATGGTACTTTAAACGGTGATAAATACACTAACTTTATGGAAACACAACTTCAAATATTGCTTGAAGACCCAAGCTTGGAAGTGCTGCAGAACATGTAGTTTCAACATTACGGTTGTCCAGCGCATTATACGGCAATCGCGCGGGAAGTACTGAATCGCGAATTCAACGGTCACTGGATCGGTAGAGAAGGTCCAGTAAATTGGCCTGCCAGATCGCCAGACTTTACGTCGCTGGATTTCTGTTTGCGGGGTTATTAAAAGAATCTAGTTTTTCAAGAAATGCCAAAAAACTTTAAAAGCACGGATTAACAAGTGCATCGAAGCAAGAGGACACCATTTTGAGCACCTAATGTCAAATGTTCATCGGAAACAAGCACCTTGATTGTGACAGACACGGGGACTTACCGAAAACAAGCACCCGTTGGTGAGAGGCAAGGGGACTCACCGAAAACAAGCACCTTGATAGTGAGAGGCGAGGGGACACACTGAAAATAAGCTCCCCGATGGTGAGAGGCAAGGGGGCTCACCGAAAAAAGCACCCCAAATAGAACAGACAACTACTACGTCCACGTCGTTTCTGGGTAGCACTGGAAGTAAGTAATTCATTGACTGCTTACATACTTGGAGTTAAAATAAGAAGCTTGCGTTTGAAAAATAAAATTGAGCCTTCTAATTTTTTTACTCCACTTTAATCCACTTTCCAGGTGGGTGGAAAGGGCGTTGAAAATTAAATTGATTACAATTGAAGAGCTCTCCGGAAAACAATCAACACGTCTTTTTATTTGACTTTTTTTTCGAAAAAAGACAGGTTTTTTGTTGTTTTTTTGTCTTAGAAGAGATCTTAGATTTTTTCCTATAAGACCATGTAGATTAGAAAGTGATATTCAAAATTTTAATTTATTAAAATAAGCGTTGAGTACTACGGTACGCGCATGATGCTGGCTCGCGAGCCCCGCGGCGCACCCTGGTGCCTTCATTGTACTGTTTTTACGAAAAGTAATAATATATGCTAACATATTTTATCACTCTCTGCACTCTACAGGGTTAAGACTGCCATTATTTAAATGCGTGCATTACGTTCACTGATGAATTTTGAAAATTTTTTTAATTTTGGAAAATCGAATTATTGAATAAGAGGTCGGGTCGAAAAAGTGGTTTTATGGATAAAGTAAAATTAAAGCTCGAAGATTTTGTTATGCTGATGTCTGGACTTCTAACTGCCTTTCTTTCCGCCTTTCGTTTTTTTTAGTGACTGTTGTCTTCACTTTGTTTTCTTATTTTTGTTTCTTCTTTTTTGGGAAGTAGTCACATCCCGTGGCTGAGAAAAATTTCTTCAATTGAAGTCCCCCATCTTCAGTAGCTATAAATGCATGGTATTGCAATGTCCCTCTGATTCTGACTGCAGCATCGAATCTACTTTTCAGATCTTTTGCAGTGGCTTCGTGATCTTCCTTCCTACTGAAAATGATGTATTCTTCCTCGCAGTACTTCTTTGCCCACTGAAATGGAGACGAGGCATCTAGGATGCGTTCTTCAGCAGAACATTATAGGCTAAAACATGCTGCATTTCGTTTACCATTCGCCTCTATGCGTTCACATGCTTCTTTACCATGAGTGGTAGGATGGTAATGCCCCTCAGCTGGAATTCCGAAATCTGCCTTGTGAGGCTACTCATAAACGGCGAAAGTAAGGAAATGATGGGTTCTCACCTTCAGCAACGCTTCACAAAGCTCATTCACAAAATCATCAACATTAATGATCAGTGTATCGAAAGTACATCTGTCAGTCTGCAGCCAAGAATCAAATTGGATTTTCTCCAAATCCTCCTCAGCAAAAGCTTGAATCAAATCATCTTAAATTTCAGTAATACCGGGTAATACCGGTACCGCTACTCCCTGCCAAAACGCAAGGTTTCGGTCTGAGTTGTGTGAATTTCGTGAAGCCTATTTTAATTTTTTCATATTCTGACTGGAATTCTGCACACAATTCATTTGAATTGCACAAAATCTATCTTTTCTGAACAAGAAGTTTCATTTCACTCCATCGAACAGACACACAATTCTTCATTCCATGCATCAAGCGACTCATGTCGTCACGCTCATAAAATTTAGATAAGAGGTCTTCAGTTTCAAGACTCAAAGGGCTTTCCCTTTTTACCGTAGGCAGAGTTAAAATCCCAGTGTTAGCAACTAACTTTTTTGCATTTTCAGCTTGCCGTTCGGATGTTTTGAATTCAACCATAAGTTGTCTGCGACTCCAAGACTTTGCAGCAAGTGTGAGAAGTTGAATTTTCTCAGCTCTACTTGCTAATGATTTAAACTTCTCTTTGATTTTATCTAGAATTTCAACTGCGGTCTCATGATATTTGTCATTGCACAGCGTAACATTGATCTCGAGTTATCCGAAGGAGAAGTCTGGATTGTGATTATAATTTGACATGATCTCTTCATTTAACATAATGATTTCATTAGTTACAAGATCGTTAATGTATTATCATTAGGGATTTTTAAAGAATTTTCGAAAGTCCTACTTTTATTATTGAGTGTTATTTATTTCTATGGCAGATATTTAACTGTTATCAGCAAAAGGTTACCAGGTACTAATCGGCGGAGAACCAGGAAGTCTGACCAATACGGGGCGGGAAGGTGAAAGATTCTAAAGTAAAAATGGCTACATTGTTTGAAATCTGATTCGAAATTATACTTGGTACATACTGCTATTGGAGTGGAACTTCATGGTTTTTATTTACACGATCTAAACAAAAAAAGAAAGTGTTTCAGCAGCTGTTGATGCTGCTATTGCAAAGGATATGTATGTTGTAATTTATTGGCATACGTAGTACTGCCATCAGAATAACGCTACTTAATTTTTTTCAAGAATTAGTAAAGAAATATTGCCATAAAAATAATGTAATTTATGAAATTTGGAATGCGCCAAACGATTATGTTTTATAAAAGGACGAAGTAGATCCCTATGCGTTAGATATGACTGAAGTTATTCGGGCTATTGATAAAAAACTTGATTGTGGTTGGTACAACTGATTGGTCAAGAAAAGATGATGTGGCTGCAGCAGGCCCCATTACTGGCTATAACAATATTGCCTATGCTCTCCATTTTTACGCAGGGACCCATCATCAGAAGTTGAGAAACAGGGCATCTACTGCGCTTCAACAAAAAATATAGCTTTGTTTCTGACGCAGTGAGACGCTAATAATGCAGATGGCAAAAGAATATAATATTTAAAATAATATAATATAATAAATTAGATAATATAATATTCAAATCAAAGATAAATACGTGTTGCTTTCTGTAACATATCAATTTGTTTATGGTTTTTGTATGGAAGCATATTCAACTCATATTATACAAAATAAATGAATAAGGGAAGCTGAAAAAACGATTTCCATTAGTTATTTTTCTCTGGCATCACACAAACAATAAAAAAAACTTTTTAAGACTTCAAACATAATTTTCTTTAATTATAATTATTTTAGTAAATAATTTCTGTACTCAATTGTTATTTTTATATAGTATGATTATATAATATATTAATATAATTATATATTAATTTTTATATATTATATTTCGCAATATATTCAAAATTGCAGATACCTAAGTAAACTTCATGAAGTAACCTATTGTGAATTCCATGGAAATATGTATGATATTCAATAATATTGTTTAAAAATGTACACGAAATTCTTGACTTCCTTATTTGCTGACGTTCTTGTCTCTCAAGGAATGATTAATGAATGCAGGTGTATTTTTTTGTTTTCAATTTGTGATGACTGAGGTCACGACGGAGATGAGTAAATTTAAAACCAAATGTGTTTGATTTATTGGACGTCATATGACTAAAAACACAGGTATGCATGGTCTTGCATTCTGATAAACAAAACTTGTGTTCTAGGTAATGATGTGCGCTGAATTTAAATCTGACCTTAGAGTTATTCTATCACATTAGGTTTTTAGAAAAAATGGGATTCAAACTTCGGAAAAACGCTTGTTTAGCTAACATCAACCGAGGTTATTATGGATCAAGTCAGGTAATTATGGATCAAATAGGTTTTAATTATTTTGGGCGGCTATAGGGAACTTTTCGAAACTTTGTACTTAAATTGTAGCGTGAAGTGTGTTATATATTTCAATATAAGTAGAAGATAGTGGAAGTATGTAAAAAGTATTTAATACTAATTTTCCAAACATTCTTTCCCCTATAATTTGCAAACATTTGTTTAATAAAACATACCTGGTTGTTCTTAAATATAATTAGAAAGTCGAATTATTGTTATCATTATCACAAGGAACAAATTTTTACATACTCTCATTAAGAAACAAAAATTATCATACACAATTACCCCATCGGGAGTGTAAATATGGATCAAACTTTGATTATTAATCACTTTAAAGGAGAATTTTTCATTCCAATGATACTTGCAGCATATCTTCAGAAGACTTTTAAGAATAATTATATATGATTCCAAGAAAATGAAGTACATTTTCTGTATTTTGGTCGAAACCACGATCTGAAAAATTTGCAAGTTTTGATCCATAATTACCCTAGTTAATGTTACATTCGCAAAATTTTACGGCAACACACGTACGTTATAAAACCTTTGGAGGGGTCTTGAAATAGAGCTTATATCTTGCAATGTAATTGTATACAAACTAATGATTACGTACAAATTTTATGTTAAAAACTAGTACTATTTTATTTAACCCACATCGTATATGCATAAGAAGAAAAAAATCACTTGGAAAATTATAATAATTCTTTATATTTCAAAAATATATGTACATGCGTACTTGTTTTAGTCAATCATCAATAAATCAGTTATCGGGTAAAGTAGGTAACGTGTGGCGAGGCATGTTGGTTTTCGGAAAAATTGCAAAGACTTATTGTCATACCAATAATGTTATCAATGAAATTTGAAACTAGTCAAAAGGTGATGTTAGATGGAAGGATCACGTGAAGCCCTATGTCCTAGCCGTGATTAGAGCTATCCGGTATATTGATAAACAAAACCTAATTGTGGTTGGTACAACCAATTGGTCAAATGACGTTGATGTGGCTGCAGCTGACCCAGTTACCGGCTTTGATGATATTGTCTAAGCACTAGATTTTTAAGCTTCAAGCTGTGGGCACTGTCAGGAATTGAGAAATGAGGCATCTATCGCGATTAAAAAAATATCGCTTTGTCCGTCACGGAGTGGCGTGCTGTTAATATTAATGGCAGTGGCGGTATTGCTACACATAAAACCAATGACTGGTTTACATTTATGGAAGCCAATAAACTCAGCCACGCTAACTGGTCTATCAATGATAAGCCGGAATGCGTTTCTGCTTTGAAACAGGGAGTGTCTTCCAATAGAGGATGGTCTGAAAATGACCTCACTGAATCAGAACAATTTTCGTAAAATTTGTTCCGTGATTGGCATGAGGAAATAAAATGAAACGTGTGAAATTATAATATTTAAAGTAAAATTTAAAATATGTTACTTTCTCTACCATCTAATTTTTTACTAATAATTTCATATGGAAGTATATTGGAATAAGTTCCAAAGAGATATGTAAGATAATCAATAAAATTCTGTAAAAATATGCACCAAATTCTTCACTTCCTCATCTGCTGACATTTTGAACTCTGAAGCATAGATTAAAGAATGCAGTTGTATACTTTTATTACCAATTTGTGAAGAATAAGTAACGGAGAGGTTGGATAAACTTGAAAACAAATGTATTTGTAGAATTACTCATCGTATAGGAATGAATTATACGGGTATGCATGGTTCTGCGTTCTCGTAAACGAAACTTATTTTCTATGTAATTCTGTAAAATGAATTTAAATCTGGCTTTTTAGAAAAATGGAATTGACACTTGCCGAAAACGCGTTTTTGGTACTATTTCATCCAACCTACGTCCTAGATATATGTATTAAATAAGAGAGAATCACTTCGAAAATGCTAATAATATTTGTTCTTTTGGAAACATTTGTACATACGTACTTAATTTGGTCAATTATCAATCAATTATTTGACCAAAATGTATATTTTATTATTTTTCTCTTTGGTATTGTATTTTTAGGATTCATCCCTTTTATTGTGTCAGTTTGCTCCTCATCTCGAATGAAGGGATTATTTTCCTGCATCAAGATGACACATAGAAATTTATTATTTCTTTGAACTAATTAAAGTAATTAATTTGTTTTAGACAATGTTTACTCCTATAAAACATTATTTTGTTGATCTTAAGGCAAAAAAGGAACCACAAACTTTGCCTTTTCTCAAATAGGTTCTGCTAGTTTATTTTTAATATTTTGTCCCCAGACATTTATATGATTTTGAGGAATGATTGTCCATAAGGATATCCGAAGTGTAAGTATGTTTCAATAATCCTGCTGCTCTGCTGCGTGCATTCATTGAGATTCTGCAAGTGAAAGTGCATACCATTTTCTTGCGAGGGCCTGTAATGGCTATTTTGCTATTATGAAATGCCAGAGCAAAGAATTCTAGAATTACTTGAAAAATTTTGAACATCTGCATTCAAACCTTCAAATCATGCTGCAAATATAAATCATCAATCTGGTGGAAATTGTTTGGAGCTAGGAGTACTTCATACTTAGTATTCTGGAATTATCCTGCTGTACCCCTCCTCTCATCTGCTAAACAATTTATTACACACAAAGAAGATACAATCATTTTGAGTCAACTATTTGACATTATGTGAGATGCAGCATAATCATGAAAAAAATTTTGATTTGAGATTTTACAAAAAAGTATGAAATTAAGTCCGATTATTACTCTGAATTTGGATTGATTTCTAATCTGATTTTAAACCTGCGATCGATACAATAAAAAAACTGACTATGATAGTTGTGAACTGATGCCATAATATAAAGTTTTGCAAATCTGCATCCTGAGATGAAACCTGGAATTTAAAATCGTATATCTGAAAATTAAAATTAATTTCTGCCAAATTTGAAGCTCCTTGAAACGTTCAAATATAATTATGAATTGTTACGTTAGAAACATTTGACAATGTGATAGAAACTCAACAGTGACATATTGCACTCTGAATTTGAAATGTGTCAAAATTTTGACTTGAAATAAGACGTTAATAATGCAAGACGATGCAATAATAAGTGCAGCTTCATCTGTTTATAGAAAAAATAAAAAACCTCATTATCACGTTTTCGACGTTTTATCGGTTTCAGTAATTTATTCTGACATACGAATAATACAACTCAATAAATTATGTCCATGATGCACTTTGTAGGCAGTATATATATATATATTTTTTTTTTTTGGAGAGAGGTATACAAGATCCCGAAAACACTAAAGTTGAAAGAAGATACTGACAATATCATCCGCTTCAAGGAATTTTGCGACAACCTCATAAAATCTGAGAATGACCTCAGAGAAACCTCTGAGAAACCTCAGAATGAGGCTATTGCGTTCTTCCAAGCAATGGCAAGAACTATGCACTAGCCGTAATTAAGGCAATTCGGGCTATTAATAAGAAAAACTTGATTGTTTTTGGCACATCGACTTATTCTCAGGACGTTAATGTAGCTGCAGCTGATCCCATAACTGGCTATAAAAATATTGCGTATGCTCTACATTTTTACTCTGGGACCCATCAACTGGAGTTGAGAAACAAGGCATCTAGTACACTCTAGAAAAATATCGCTTTGTTTATGACGGAGTGGGGCGCTGGTAATGCAGATGGCAATGGCGGTGTTGCTACACAGGAAACCAATGCCTGGTTTAGCTTTATGAAAGCTAATAAGCTGATCAACGCCAACTGGTCTGTCAATGATAAGCCGGAAGGTGCTTCTGCTTTGAAACAAGGAGCGAGTTCTGATGGAGGATGGTGTGAAAATGACGTCACCGACTCAGGAAAATTTGTGCGAAATTTGATCCAGAATTTGGTCTAAATGAAGTGTATTCTGATGCCAGGTTAATTTTTCAAGAATAATTATGTATGTGAATTAAAACAGGCTCTTAGCAAGAAGAGAAATGTACCTATTTTGAATATTAATAAAGATATATGCAGTAGTATTATTATTTTAGTTTCTAGTTGAACAGCCTACTAATCCTGTCTTATTTGACTATGGAATGAAACTATATCATTAAATAATTTGCGACATACTACTAAAGGACTACTATTTGGTGAAAAACTAACTTCAGCCCTACATATAATATAAGGATTAGCCTGAGGCTGGTTCTTCAACCGTGATGTATTTTTGTTTTGTTCACCTATTTAAACGCCTATTTGTTCTTTTCCAAAAAAGAGAAACATTCGCAATTAGTTGTTCTCAAATTTTACACTTTTTGGAAGTGTCTCTTTAAATCGATGACTCTTTTTTTTACCTCTGATGTATATTTTTCTGAAAAAAGAATTTTCAAGGATTTCGATTAATTATGTGTAGTTTGGTTCGAATATGATATATCTGGTAACAAAAAATGAGCTATATAAATCTACATAAACTGTAATATTTTGTTTTAGAACAATCTTTCTCATCAGAAAAAAAATAATTCATATTAAACAGTTAAAAAAATTTAATTAATTGCTGAATGAATTATTTTAATCAGAATTTCATGGCTTTCCGTGGGATTATTGCCCCTTTTTAGATCGAGATTTAACTGCAAAACAAAGTTGTGATAAAAATATTTGCAAAAAGGCAGGTGTATTTTATTGTCGAGTGATAAGGAATCGACATGTTAATGCTCAACATACAGTACATTATTTGACAAGTCTGTACATATTAGAATTAACAATGATTCATTATTCATATATAATAATCTACCATTTATTATTTCTGTCCACACTGAACTTGTTCTATCATGCTAATGCGACAGTTCGTTATTATATGTCAGTTTGACATCTTTTAAAATTTTCTCTAACATGAGATTTCTCCCATTTCATGGAAATGCTTTATAATTGACGGTCAACTCCTTAATTTAAAAATTCAGATTAAAGTGAGTGGATTTGAAAAAGCATGATGCAAAATATCAAAATGGTTCATTTCTAGTCACTCAGTTTCAAAATCCTCATTTAGGAATACTTCAATTTCAAAGTAAGTCTGGAATTGTGTAATTTTCAGTGCTTTAAGTTTGAATGAAATAATTTTGAAGGTTTTAAATTAGAAATCATATAATTTCCAACGATTTTAGAATATTTAAACTTTGAAGGTTCACAAATGTTAAATTCTTCAATCTTGAATGGTGATAATAATTTCTGTCATCCTTGATATTCTTCTAATTCCAATTTAAATATACAGTTTTGAATGCGCAATTCCAAAAGAGTTTAATTTTTGAGACCTTGAAAATAAACGGGAAATGTGATGAAAACCCCTATCGAAATTATAGTAAATTTTTTTTATTGGTATTAACAAACCTATCAATCACCAAAATATATATTACTTCAGAAATAATGTCCCATACAATAGAAGGCTTCTAATTGTTAATTTTCCATTATTTAATGCTTGATAAGTTTATGAATTCAACGTATTTGATTTTAATCTTCAATACATTAAATTCAGAATTTTGTTCTTCTCACATATTCCGTAAAAGCTGTTCAAACTAATTTTGCTGCAAAATATTGTTACAATTTAACATTTATCTTTGTTATAATTCTAGTTAACGAATAGAAAATTTGTATCTTTCATCGTGGAAAAAATTTATTTTTAATCTTATATCTATCGCAATAGATTTTTTAACTAATTTTTCTAGAAAATATTGTTGGAAATTACCATTTCTCTTTGCTATACATAATTTCAGTTAACAAATAATAGACAAATTCAATCTTTTTTCAGAAAATATATCTTTTTAATCCTATATGTATCGCAGTAACTTTTTTAACTAATTTGTTGAAAAATATTTTTGAAACATGACATCTTTCTTTGTCATTTTTAATTTCAGTCAACACGTAGAATATTGTTAACAAGTAACATTGTTCAAGTTAAACATTCAGCTTTCGTAAAAAAAATTTATGCCACGAATGGAAAAATTGTACATATAGACAGACTTACTAAAATCAAGAATTTTGTGGATTCTATCAAGTCTGATAAGCTATTTCTATACATGACGCTATCTCGATGCATATAAAATAGAAAATTTTTTCTGAAAAAGGTAAGTTTAAGAAGCTACTTTGATACATAGTAGATAGAAAAGAATTTTTTTCTAAGTGAAAAAAGTATGAAAATGTGTTTATATGTTTTTAAAATTGGTTTATAATAATAAAATTATAAATCAACAAAAATTTTTTCTTTTTTGTATGCTTAAATTTCAATTTGAGTTGAATCCAAATATATCTAAGGATTGAAGCTCAGAAATAATATTTTTCTAAAAAATTAACTTTTTTTTGTAAATTTTTTTTTAAAATAATAGGCTGAAAAGTAAAGAAAAAATATCGCCTCGCATGTTTGCTCATAACGATTCTTAATTCAATTCTTCAATTCCAAAGAATCTTTTAATGCGGTAACAATTAAAAGCTGTAAAACTTTTTGAATACAAAATTCAAGATTTGCACTACTGTAGCACATAGCGGCAGGCATTGACGTTCCTGACAGTATTCTATGAAAGTTTAGTTTAAGAGTACGGCAAAGCTAGACGCAGATAAATACTTTAACCTTCTAGTACGGCGGCCCCTATCGAAGTCTAACCAAGCCAAGCCGCTGCTTAACCTCGGTGATTGGATGGAAAGCCTGAGAAAATTTCGTATGCCCCAGCGGACACACTACTATAATCTAAAAATAAACCGTGAATTTTATCGTCACTCATCTGATGAGTTTGAGCTCATTGAACTTGTCGAATTTAACTGCCTTTTATTTTCGAAAAAAGGTGTTTTCAAGTACCAATATCACAATTGCCCCCATTAATTGTTTTTAACCTCAAGGTTTTGTTCTGGTTATTATGTTTTTCAAAACGTTACGTTTAAAGTATAAACGACAGATATTGAATAATACTTAGGAAAAAATGTGCAATAAATTCTTCACTTCTTAATATGTTGACTAGGGTGTGCCGAAAAAAAAATTTCTAACAATTGATTTCTAATAGCAAGAAATTGTTAGTTCATTATAAGTTGAATAAACTGTAAAATTTTGTTTGAAATCGATTAATATCTTTTACCTCTTCAAGCGTGTTGAAAATGAAAAAAAGTTGAATTTAGGCGTGAAATATATGAAAAAATGAATTCTCACAGTCACCAATTGTCTTATATATGCAGAACTACATGCCTAAAGAATTTGTGGAAGTACCTATATGATATTAAAAAAATGAGGTCAATTAGAAATAGGATACAAATTTTGTTTTCAATTTTATTTTTATTGAATTTCGCACAGAAAATGACTTTAATAATAAATTCTAAGATGCATATAATTAATTTATCAATTATTAACATTTGACATCTTTGCATAAAATCCACCTTGTTCGTCAATGGCACATCTCAGCTCTTGATTGAAATATGGCTCGTATGTAACCCTCGCTTCTTTCAACAACAGAATACAAATTTTTTAGAGGTGGTTTTATGCGTGGAATTCAAAAAAGATAAAATTAATATTGAAAAATTTTTTATCAATTTTAAAGTTTTGATATATTTTTAATATCAAATAGGTACATCCATAAATTCTTGAGGTATATGATTCTACATATATAAAAAATTGATGACTGTAAACATTCATTTTTTCATCTATTTTACGCGTAAATTCAATTTTTTTCATTGTCAACACGCTTGAGGAGGTAAAAGATAATAATGGATTTGAAAAAAATTTAACAGTATATTCAGCTCATCAAAAACTAACAATTTTTTTTATTAGAAATTGATTGCACGAAATTCACTTTTTTTTGGCCCACCCTAATGCTGACGTCATAGTCTCTCAAGGAAAGGTACCAATACATTCATTCAATGTTTCAAGGCAAATATAACTCATGGATAAAGTGAGTGACTTTCTGGTTACAAACTTGACTGATTATTATAAAAATGTGATGCTGGTATATTTTTTTATTATAAGGTTGTAAAGGAGTAACTGAAGGTGAAAGTTAATACATTTTTAATGACATGTATTGAGGTGAATGTACATTGTATACTTAATTGCAACAGGTATGCGTGGTTCTGCTTTTTTCCTTGTATTTTTTCCATAAGGAAATCCAAAATGTATCTTTTATTTATCCAGCTGCTCTGTGTGTATCATGTAATCATTGAGACTTTGTACATTAAACTATATAAAATTTATTCAAGAAGAATTAATTTCAACTTTTATGGAAGGGCTACTAACCGAACTTTGAATAAAGAATACAAGTTCATGTGAATATTTCCTATCTGGAAAAGAACCCCCACCCAATTCTTTTCGAGAGATAAAATCTCAACTTGACTTTCCCTCACCCTCTTGTTTTACCCTAGAAGAACTTGATCAGATGATTCTAAGTGCTGCAAAGTGTCGAAAAATGATCTTCATAATTAGATTAATTATTTTATTCGCAGCTAAAAATGAATAAAAAATTATTGGGATCATCATTTAGGACATCTCTTAGATTTATAAGAAAGATTTTTTTTTTAATTTTACATTTCTGTTTTTGAAGTCTTTTGCAAATTATTGCCTTTCTGTATATAATAGCTAGAGATTTCTATTCGGAATGATTTTTCTTACCTTATCACTTTATTCTTTGCAAAGTTTAAGTAATAAATAACGTTGTCAATAACTTATTATTCTGATCCAGGTGAAAAGTTAAAGTTGTGTACTATGGTAATAGAAGTGAGTATCTATGCAGTATAGACATCGTGAAAAATTAGCTTATGTTGGATACATTAACTGAAGTGTGCGAACATAAGATAATCATAATCCATAAGGTATCAACTTTGACTGTTCACCCGAAGTAGACAAAAACCGTTATTGACCAGAAAATAACGAGAAAAATATCATTTTCCATGATGTTTACCATTTGTCAGTACTTAATGTAGAGTCGCGGATATGAGATAATTTTTCGTGAGGTTCATACTACATAGACACTTATATCATCACAGTATACAACATTAAGCGTTCATTAGGATCCCAAAAAAACGATTCGCTTGAGAATAAGGAGAAAAATATAATAATTCGAGATTATGACCTTTGACCGCGTGGTTCGGCCAAACTCGGGTAAAAATATTTGATGTTGATTTTGTCTTGAATGTCTTTAATATGTCTTTAAGATCATGATGTCTGGTTTCATCTCACCACTTAGACAATGGAGATATACAGACTTCTCTTGCATATTTATGGCTGTGGCTGTGCCAAGACAAGACCAGGTAGACTAGTCTTGAGATACGGAAGGATAACTCTAGTTTACAGCCATTTTACCCACCATATCTCTCTATGATTTTCCCATGTATTTACCTTAACACGAAAATCACACTCAAACATTTTTTAGTGGAAGCGTTTTCGAAATATCAATGTTCAAAATTTGTTTTTCAATTCTCAGAGTTGTTCCGAGGGTTTTGAGTATATCTTGAGTTCTAATTGACTGTAGTCTAATAGACTGTAGTTGATGCTGCGATTGCAAATGGTATGTACGTTATCATTAACTGGCACTCGCATTATGCCAATCAACATCAGAATGAGACTATTGCGTTCTTACAAGAAATGGCAAAAACTTATTGCAATGTGAATAATATAATTTACATAATTTCGAATGAACCAAATTTATGAGAAAAACTTGATTGCTGTGGGTACATCCACTTATTCTCAGTACGTTGATGTGGCTCCAACTGTTCCAATTACCGGCTTTGATAATATTGCGTATGCTCTGAATTTTTACTCTAGGTCCCATCATCAGGAGTTGAGAAACAAGGCATCTAGGGCACTCCAAAAAAATATCGCTTTGTTTGTGATGGAGTAGGGCGCTGTTAATGCAAATGGCAAGAGCGGTGTTGCTACACAGGAAACCAATACCTGGTTTAATTTTATGAAAGCTAATAAGCTGAGCAACGCCAATTGGTCTATCAACGATAAGCTGCAAGTAGCTTAAACTTGGATACAAGGAGGAGGTTCTGATGGAGGATGGACCAAAAATTACCTCACCGATTCAGGAAAGTTTGTGCGCGAATTGACCCAGAACTTTGTCTGCATGAAATGTATTCTGATATCAGTTTAATTTTCTTTAGATTAACTATGTATGTGAATTATAACAGCATTTTAGCATCAAGACAATTAAACCTATTTTGAATATTAATAAAGAGATATGTAGTGCGTATTATTATTTTCGTTTTCAATTTAATAGCCTACTAATCCTGTCCTATTAAACTATAAAATGAAACTATATCAATAAATAAGTTGGGCTATGCTACTAAAGTACTACGATCTGAAGGAAAACTAACTCCGTAACGTTCGCAACTAAGCGATAATTTATTCCCAATTGCTCTCCGAAAAGGCGATTAGGCGTTTTGCGTAATCAGCATTAAATGGGGTAATTGTCGAGAGCCAGGAAGCGACGTGCGAGCGATCAAACGATCAAATAACTCAATAATGTAAATTTGAATAGCATTTTGCTTATATGAGACTTTCGTATCAACGCCGTGTTTAACGTACTCGATGAGATTTGTGGAAGTATGCTTAGTAAAAAATTGTTAATTTTTAAACAGAGCGGATAGTGTGTCGGTATCGACAAAAAGTTTTCTGCCGATACCGTCAAAGAACTTATTTACCCACTATTTTTTTATAAACATTTAAGCGAGATTATCATCATATATTTAGTACACTGACTACCTAAATATTATATTATTTACAAAATGTGTGTCATGTAAACTAATTTAAAATGTATACCAACACATGGGAGACTGATCGGTCCCAGTCACAGAAAAAGAAAAGGTAAAAAGCGTTTCAAGTAAAAATGATGGAGGTAATCTCGTTATACAAAAAAATGATGATCGGTACGGGTGAAATGAAAAATATATGGCGAAATTGATATCCACATCAACATTGTTCACTTTATCGGCCAAATCGATACTTTTTTCTTTTTCAATATATATACTTTATTGCCGCATATTATTTTGACATTTCACTGAATATTTCTTGAAGTGTGGTGTTATTTTATGTACATATATTCTCACTGATCTCTAATTGTTTGAATGCAAACTTGATATTCTAACTATAAATTATATTCACTTCCTGACTATCTGGTTTAATTACATATCATGATTCTCATTACAAAATAAATGGTGTTTTCAATACAAATCAATGGACCTTTTTTTATACTAGGGTGGGATGAAAATAAAAAATTCTGGAATCAGTAATCGCTACAATGCGTAAAAATAGCTTATTTGATCCGAAAAAGTATAAATAATTTGAAATCGATAGATTTGGAGCTTGGTTACCCGCCCTCGAAAAAAATGTTGAAGAATGCCTTGTTTGCAGAGTTTAAAAATTTTCCTGAGCTTATTTTTTTTTACATTCCTGGAGGTTAATAAAGTCTTATTATTTTTTTTTCGCAAACTCCAATCAATAATTTTCCGAAAGATAATTCATATTCAATTCACCTCTGTTTTCGGAAAGAGTAACTTGGTTGATTTTAATAACATGTGGTTTAAAATTTGTATGAGCATATGTATGGCGTTCGAGCACAGAAATAGGGTCGACCACCCTACAGTAGATAATGAGCTCACAGTTGATAATTATTTAAAATACTAATATGTGTAAAATAATTAATTACATTTAATTATTCTTGTAGGTATATATGTGCTTTTAATTATAGATTGCCTACAATAGAAATAGCTGTAAATTCGATCTCGAGTCTTTCCCCTTTATTTGTATTTGTATTTATATGGTGCTCATTTTACAAGCACTTTGCTTCCCGTTAGCAAGTGTATTGGCTCCCTCATAGAGGAAGCATTTGTAATTTTTTAAATAATAGACAAACTCAAGTTTTCATTTTGATCAATTTAAGAATCGAAATGTACAAAAAATACAAAACTACAAAATAATATGAAATTTTTTTAAATACAGTGACAAATCAGACAAATCAAATTTTGTATTCGAAGAGGTAATTTTTCGAGCTGGAAAAGGGAAGGGGGAAATTCTATCGCATCTTATCCCTTTGCCAGCTTTATGCTAAGTTAACTTAAGTTAAGATTTAAGTTTTCAATTCAAAAAATCAACTTTCCACTAAAAGGTTGAATTTTAGAGAAAAATGTTAAAAAATTTATTCATAAGAAACAGTGGAATTCAACGAAAAAAGACGAATTTTTAACACAAATTCAAAATCTGCAACCGTTTTCAAGTTATCGTGTCCACAAAAATGTATCACATCCACACACACACACATACACACGTCCGGAAAATGGGTTAGAACATTGTCTTAGACATTAATGAATTGAGGAAGTTTTAATTCAATGGATATAAAATTTTTGGAAAACGTTACCATTATAAAGCTTCCTCTATGAGGAAGCCAAAATTCGAAAAGATCCCGAAATCGAAATTGGAAATACGGATAATTTTCTCAATTCTGATATTTGTACTAATTGAAATTATTTTTATGAATTGTGGTTTAAATTTTTTCTGAGCATGGGGTAATAGCACCAGTTGTTGGCACACTGAGAGGAAATGCAAACTTTAGGAAATAGATATTCACATAAAATTTTGAAATCTTAAACAGTTATAATTTGAAGTATACTTAAAATTTAATGCTAAATACACTAAAATGTTCAACTATTATGAAAAATAACCAGAACTTGAAAAATTAGTAAAAATAAGTATATAGTCCCAAAATTTTAGTGCTTGGTTGTGCCAACCCCGGGTTTTGGCAACCCCGTCTACAGTGCTTGGCACTGCACTCACCCAACCTCTCATTTTTTTAAATACGTTAAATCATTGTTGAGAAACAAAAGTGTTTATCTGAGAAATACTAAAAAATATTCCTATTAGTTATCAATAAAAATTCATGAATAGGATTTTATATAAAAAGAGCGAAGTTTTATTGAGCAATTATTGTATTTGATTGTAAAAGACATATTATCAACATATTATTCCCTAATTTACATATTAGGAATATGAACATAGTAATTCTTGATAAACAATTGTCTTATAAAATCAAAAAATGATTCTCGAAAATAGGAATTGCGAGTTACCTAGTTAGTATTTATTTTTGGCGGCCGACCTAGTTTCAGTTGAACAACTTCAATCTGATTATCAATCTCGCTGTTATCCAATGATTGATTTTCCTCTTCTATAGTTTTTTCACATTTATGTTTGGTTACATTAACATCTTCCGCTTCTAATCGTTTGTGCTTTTTCTCCTCCCCAGTTTTTTCTTCGATTTCTTTTTTTTTCTTTTCCTTTCAAGGTTTCATTTTTAGATTCCATGGCTTTAATTGCATCTTCTTTAGATTTTATTTTTCTTAATTCTTCATCTCTTCAGGCTTGTGTAGCTGATGGATGAAATGTCTTTCCTTTCATCTGCTTACCTGTACATTTTGGTGTTGCAAGATATGGCAAGACTTGGATCCTATGTTTTTCTAAATATTGTTTCGCATTTTGAATAACGTTATGAGCTACATCTAAATCGTTCTTCTTACAAAAACGCATGTACAAGTACCATTGGAAATCTTACCACGTAATCATTTATTTGTACTTAAAATACATCAACCAGTCTTATCGTTACTGAACGTCGCATGACTAGTGCTCAAAAAGACAATCTTAGAATCATATTCTAACTTATTATCATAAGTATTTATGATCAATGGACTAGTCATAATAGGAGAGTCGTTAAACGAATCGTTCACTATTTCTAAATTACGCTTATTATTATGCGTTTCAAGTACATTTATTATAACGCCTTTTATAAATTGATTAAAGTTAGTGCGCTCCCTCGACGAGAGATCAAGCAGATAATTCGAAGAATATTCGCAAGTGCATTTGTATAATTTTCTTCGCCGTTTACATACGCATTGGGATCAACCCAGAAAAGTTCAGACTGATTGGCATATAAAGTAGAGGGAACGTCAAAGTAATTCAAATCAAAACTGGAGTCGTTAGGTGATACAATTTTCGAAGGAATGACGTGTATTTCTTTTTGTGCAAGTTTGTCATTTGATTCAATTTGAGAGAAAAAATCATCTTTTAAACTTTCCACAAATCTTTTTTCCGAACCTGTATGATTTCTAGTTCATTCATATATTCCTTCTTTATATCAAATGCACTAAAATTCCTTCGAGGAACAAAAAAATTTTCATACATTTGTGGCGTAATACTGTTACTGACGCTAACCTTTGGCAGTCTTGTTTCATGCATTCTTGTGTATTACAGCCAAATTGAATACAAAATCTTAAAATTGTCAGGCTTTTGTATATGATTGCGTCCGGATTACACGTAAATAGCCCGCGTACTCTGAAACCATGAACTATATTATTCTTGGTGTGCTAGAAATTTGATCAATTACTTTTGATAAGATTGGTGCAAATTTTCCACACGTCAAAGAAATGAAAGGATTTTCTGCTATCCGTTCTAACAAGCATTCCATCCATAATACTTTTATGGGTTTGAATGCTGTTACATCGTCTAGATACTGCCAAAGGTAATCGAGTGTAAAGATACACGACTTGCGGAGGCATCTCTTCGTTAGCAGATGAAAATATCATTAGTAATATCAAAGTACTGTGATATTTAACTTAGAATTTCCGTTTTTGACTCCATAGAAGTTTGGACAACCTAAAAGAGCCAAATCAGTTTTTGTTTTCGCTCATAAGTTAAAAAATGTTTCACCACTATGTAGTTCTTCTTTCTTCTTTTACTCTTCGACCATCTTTTAGTATTCAGCAAATATCTCTTTCTACAGAGTAATCCTTTGTTTCTTCGAACCAGTTTTGAATATTCTCCTCATTTACGACATCACTCACAAAAACTATGTCTTCTGGTTTACTTTCTGTCAAAAGTGGATGACGTTTACGAACACATGACAAAATGTTCTGTCAGGATGATTGTTATTCTTGGACAGATCCTTTCTGACAGAAAACCTTTTACGGTGGTGATCTAGAACACACGGGACCAGCCTGTCGTCTTCCTCAGCTGCAAGCACTGGATCTAGTCCACAAGTTGCTTTTAAGAATTTTTTGCTTGATCGAAGTTGAATACTGGACCTCAAAATTCCAAAAGTTACAGAAGCTTTCTTTTCAGATATGCCAGTATCTGTGACATAAGTGCAAGCTTTGAACATGACTTCTTTAGTATCCTTTTTTTTCAGTCAATCATTCTAAACAAGTCTTTCTTCAATGATCATTAGTAACTTCAGACATTCTCAGTTGAAAAAGATTTCTGTATCTAACCAATACGCAGTTTATTGTTTCTTTTTATAGTTTTTCAGCCATCATTAGTGCCAGTAAGGAATTAAAAGTGTCATAACATTATTTATCGCTTTTTTTCAATAATATGGAAAATAGTCTGGATAACATCAAATTATTCCGCAATGATTTTTGGGGAGAACTTTGAGTTAGACTCACGAAAATACTGATTTCAGTGAGTGGCCAATTTGAATCCGTGAGATTGTATTGTGAATTAATGAAAATTCCTATTAATTCGATTCAGTGACTCAGTGCGCACTGATTGAAATTTAGAGAGTAGGAAAAAAAACTTCTTCAAATAAATGAGGTTTTCATGCGAAAAGAATATAATCAGTGAATTATTTATTTTGTATATGAAAATTTATAGGTCTATGTGTTTTAAAATAAATATTACTAGATACCTTCCCAATAATTCACAATTTTCATATGATGGGCGTTGTTTTTACTCTGAATTAAAACCTCTTGCAGTGAAAATTGTGATTTGAAAATGAGGCGAATTCAAGCCAATCCATTTTGATGAAAGGTTAAATAGTTCCTATACGGCGCGCAATGAAACCCCCGTGAAGTTGGCCCTCCGAAGTTCAAATTTTGTAAAATTTCTTCTTACGTACGATGGTACGTCGTTTGTACTGTTTGTACCTCCAATATTTTTGTTTTTACCCTCCTGGTTATTAAATTAGGGGCAAACTTGATTTAGAAATTATTGAAATTATTACTGAAATTGATTATTGAAATTGATTTAGCTTCATGTATTCCCCCGAAATTAAAATTTTTCAAATTTTCTTTTTGCATACGTTTGTACCTCGTTTGTACTGTTTGTACATTCAATATTTTTGTTCGGATCCTCTTCGCTGCCCAGCTAGGGGGGGGGGAATTCAGTGTATTACGTCCGAAATTAAAAATTTTCAAATTTTTTTCTTGCGTACGTTTGTACGTAGTTTGTATTGCTTGCACATTTATTATTTTTGTTTGTACCCTCTTGTTTGCCCAGCTAGGGAAAATCAAAATTTCGTGTAATCCCCCCAAAGTTCTAACTTTTCAATGTTTCTTTTTAAAAGTGTTTGTACATAGTTTTTTCCGTTATTATTAATATTTTTGTGCTAATAATGTTTTCGTTAGGTAGCAGGTGGCGCCTGGTATGATCTACTTCATTTTTTAGAATTTGACATAAGTTTCAAATTTGAAAATTTTAATCAAAATAGTGGATAACAACATTTCAGATACCAGAATTTCATACCAATGTTGCAATTTGAGTGAAAGTCGGTTTCACAAGGCTGTTGAGGTCACAGAATGTAAATATAACATCAACATTAAAAAATCGGGTATCTGTATGAATTATTATTTATTATAGGCACGACATAATAAAAACAGCCCCGAAGAAGTACGGGGGGTAGATTTTCGGGATTTCTAAATATTATTTTAGGGTTAGGAACATATTTTAGAGTTTTTCAAAGGTGACATTTGTGACTATTTTTACTCTAAAGGTTTATTGTCTTTTTACGTGGAGATTCTTTGGACCTGTTTCGTTAAAGTACTAGGGGTAGATGTTTGGGATTTCAGAATATTATTCTGGGGCTGGAAACATAATTTGTAATTTTCTGATGGTCATTCTTATAACTATTAGCGATTTAAGAATGTATTCGCTGTTTTACATGAAAAATCTTCGGACTTGTTTCGTTAAGAGTACTGAGGGTAGATTTTTGTGATTTTTGAATATAATTATGGGGTAAGAAGTATATTTCGAGCTCTTATGGAGGTCAATTTTGAGTCAATTTCAAATTTAAAAGTTCATTGGCTGTTTTACATAGAGAATTTTTGGAACACTTTAGTTAAAAGTACAAAAGGTGGATTTTTAGAATTTCTGAATATTGTTTTAGGGTTTGAAACATATTTTGGAGTTTTCTGAACGTGAATTTTGTGACCATTATTGATAAAAAATATTATGTTCTGTTTTACGTGGAGAATCTTCAAACCTGTTTCGTTCACAGTATTAGAGTGGATTTTTGGGATTTATGAATATTATTTTGGATTTGAAAACATAATCTGAAGTTTTCTGAAGGTCGCCTTCGTGACTCTTTTCAGTTTGAAAATTTATTGGCTATTTCACATGAAGAATTTTCAGACCTGTTTCGTTAAGAAAACTAAGTTTGGATTTTTCGGATTTTAAATTATTATTATGGGATCGGGAGCATATTTTTGACTTTTCGGAAGGTCAATTTTGTGACCATTATCTGTTAAAAAATTTATCAGAAAAAAATGGAAAAACTCCAATTTCGGGAGGATCACATGAAATTTCGATTTGCCCCTAGCTGGGCAGCCAAGAAGGTACAAACGAAAATATTAAATGTACAAACAGTAAAATCGACGTGCAAACGTTAGCGAACAGAAGGCAATTCTTGACCGATTTGGGATTTTCTTTGGAAGCATTAAATTTTTCAGAGATATATGTAGTCTCATCAAAATTTTTGTTTCGTTCAAACTTCGATGTTAATATAAATAGTAAGAAGAATCGAGTTTTCGTTTTGTTTTTTCTCAAATTTTTCATGAAAAGTTAATCCTATGCTTAGCATCGCTGGACATAATGTGAGGAAGTAGTTAAATGCAAAAAACATTTTCCTGTAAAGTTAAATGTTATAAACAAATTAAAGTACATTTTTGCCTTGGAATGACTTTCGTTATTGAAAAAATAATACTCAATCATGATAATTTGTTATCTGAAATTTTTTATTAATTTTATGAATAATTACATAAACAAATTCCCAGTGTGGAAATTTGAAGGTAGAAAGACATCCGTTTTGCTTCCTCATTGAGGAAGCTTTGTAATGGTAATATTTTCCAACATTTTTAATTTAATTTAATTAAAACTTCCTCAATTTAAAAATGTCTAACACAATGTTCTAAACAATTTTCCGGATGTGTGAGTGTGTGTATGTGTGTGTGTGTGGATGCAACACTTTTTTTGTGAATTAATGAAATTTGGAGGGCTTATTTTCACTACTAATATCTTGAAACTGACCAAAGGTTTATAGAATATTTATTGGATATTTTAGCATTCGATAATATTTTAAACATCAGTTTTTTATAGTTAAAGTTTTTATATTGCCACAATATAAAGTTGATGCAAGAATATGAAAGATTCCTTGGTTCGATACGAATCGATTGACCTATATTAATAATACATTTTATTAAAAAGTGAGGAAGTTGACGCCATTTATATTATATTTGAAATCGATTTTTATAGTACAAAATTTTTCATTCTCATAATTTAAAGTTGATGCGAGAATAGAACAGATGTATTGATTCGAGACGAATCGATTGACCTATAATATTGATACATTTTATTGAAGAGTAAGAAAGCTATGTTAATGCATAATATTTGAAAATACGCTTTTTTATAGTAAAACTTTTTTCTTTAACATAATTCAAAGTTGATGCAAGGATATGAAAGATTCCTTGGTTCGAGACGAATCGATTGACCTACAATATTATCACATTTCTTTGAAGAGTGCGGAAGTAATGGTTATTAATATATTTTCAAAATCGATTTTTATATTGAAAATTTTCTCGTTCTCATAATTTGAAGATTATGCGAGAATAGAAAAGTTGTGTTGATTCAATACGAATCGATTGACCTATAATATTGATACTTTTTATTGAAGAGTTAGAAAGCTAGGTCAATGCACAATATTTGAAAACACGTTTTTTCATAGTAAAACATTTTTCACTAACATAATTCAAAATTGATGCTAGAACGGAAAATATTTCTCGATTTAAGGCAGATGGATTGATCTTTAATATTATTACACTTTATTGCAAATTAAGAAAGTTATGCTCATTTATAATATTTGAAAAATCTGTTTTTAATAAAAAAACTTTTTTCAGTGACATAATTCAAAGTTGAGGCATGAATAGAAAAGACTTTTTGATAAGAAATTTACAAATAGTATAATTCTGACAATTTTTGTATAGGATCCATAAAGCTGGGAAAGGGATATTGGGTGCGACAGAACTTTTCCCTTTCCTTTTCCAGCTCGAAAAATTATAATTTCGAATACAAAATTCGATTTGTCTGATTTGTCTTTGTATTTAAAACATTTTTTGTATTATTTTGTAATTTAATTTTTGGAAAAACGACGCCAGGTACGAAAAAAGATGAATAAATAAAAATTGTGCATTTAAAAAAATATGTACAATTTTTTTTGAAATCACTTTTTGATAGGACGCGCAGTTTTGGCTTTTATCGTAAAAAATAAAAATGAAAATAAAAGAATCAGATTTTTGGACATATGACACAAGCTATGGAAAAATTAATTGTAAAAAGTTGCCTACCCAAAAATGAGCTCCAAATTTGTTAGAAATAATTTTTTGATAGGACGCATTGTTTTTGTTCTAAGCGTAAAAAATAGCATTGCTAATTAAAAAATTAACTTTCTGGGAAAACCATACAAGAAACGAGAGAAAATAAAAAGAAAAAAGTTGTTCAAGCAAAACAGATCTATAAATGTGTTTTAAACTTTTTGTATTAAAATACATTCCAATTAAAAATATTAACTTTTTGGTAAAACGATACACGCTACAATAACATTTTATCCAACAAAAATTTTCGCCTCGATTACAATTAAAATATTTCTTAGAACCACTTTACGCTAGGATGCGCATTTTTGGTTCAAATAATAAAAAATAACATTAAAAGTGAACAAATTGAATTTATGGGAAAACAAGTTTCAATAGAATGTATATTAACAAAATAGCAATCCCAGGCCGAGGTGCAGAAATAAATGTATTATACATTTGATATAATAGTGTTGCATAATGTAGAAAAAGTTCGCATTTTGGACAAAATCGAGTGCGAAGCACGAGCTACGTGATGAGAATGTATTCGTGATAGCCGAAGGAGCTTTAACAAAAGATCATTCACAATCACGTAATTACAGTTATCAATGATTTAATCTTTAATTTTGAAAGGTCAACAAATTGCGAAAATTTATATTTTTTGTTACGATTGTTATCACAGTTTATAACATTTTAACAATTTTTGCATAATAATGTTACTGCATATATCGTACGTTACTACATCTCCATGTCTTTATTAGGAAGGCTATAAAATACGGTTTAATTCTATTTTATAATTTGTTTTTCATTAAGAAGTTTGTTGAATACGCTTGAATACTTCTATTGCATTTACAATATAATGTATATAACGATTTTGAGTATTTTCTTAACGATAGCGGAAAAAAGGGAAACTAAAATTGTGTTTCAAAAACTGTAGGCTCAAACGGTAAATACAACAGGTGGTTGAGCAGAGAAGCTGACTCGTTGGGTAAGCTACAAGTTATCTTTTATCGGTAAAGAAAAAATGAAAACACCTTTGATATAATAATTACGTCTAGGCTAAATGAAAAAATCCTATTACTTATGCTCTAAGTTCTTCGTTTTGCTAAAATTTCTGAAAAGATACAAATTTTGGATTCTCAAAATATTTAATGCGGGCTATGGATGCCAATGATAATTTGGAATTTAGTTTTAATTAGAATTTATTAGACCATGTTCAGGACAGTTAGTACCTTTTTAACAAATAATAATTCGCACATGTGACAATATTTGTCAGTTAATTAATAATAATTAATTAATTTCTTAATTCATAGGTCAGGGTTAAAATTATTATATTCGGGGTTGAGTGGCAATATACTCAGAATTTCTTTCCGCAATAAAAATCAGGAATTTAAAAAAAAAAAAGTATATTTTTTTATCCCCTCATTAAACACTCGCATGAACTTGGGGTATTACTTAAGAATGTTACCGACTGATATCTTAGGACACATTTTGTTATAGTTTTAATATTAGCTAACATAACTGGCTAAAATTTATATGTTCGAATTATGTCGCAATGTTTACAGGACATGCGTACGTAAGATAGTGCACCAATAAAGTTAATTTTCCTTCCTGTGACTTCAGACGTGTAATGCATGTTAGAAGCTTCAGTGAACAGTGTTTACATCGTTGCTGATAATGATGAGGTGAGCCACCCGTATTAGTCGTGCCATTGAACCATAAAATTATAATTTATCAAAATACAATGTCGTAACAAGTAAAATTTCAATTTTGAGATTGTTCTTCCAACTTAAGGATTTACTATGCATATCATAAAATAGATTTCTCGTTCTCAGATAGATACTTTTGCATATTTTTTTGTATCATGAAAAATTAGATGAGAGAAATGATTACAATTTAAAAAAAGTAATTGCACTGTATGAACTTAAATAGTTGCGAACATCGCTTTTAATATTTCGGCTTTGCATTTTTATTTCAATTTAAATATAACCATGAAACATAATAACTGAAATTCACCTCAACTTGTTGATTTCAATCAAATACCTCTATTAAAAGGTATCAATAACTGTCGAGCTGCCAATAATATTATCCGATTGCCACATTTGTTTGAAATTAATCTGGATTTCAGTTATCTTTAATTCTCTCCCTAAAACAATAATCAACTCATCTGTCAAACACTTTTGATCGTTTTTAGAACAATTCTGTCAGATTCTGTGAAACTAAAAACTTATGAGAAAAGTTTTACCTAATATCTCTATTTTTGTTTATTACAATTATTATATCTGGACTATACTCTTATGTGATATATTTCTATAGGAGCAGGTGTTGCAAAAATTGTGTTTCGGTGAAATATTGGGTTTAATACCCGATTGCGATTTTGCAAACAATAGAATGCATTGCGTTCTGGCTTCAGTGCTTGTAAATTATTAGTCAGGTTCTATAAATTGCATTTCAAATGATGCAAACGGCGTTTTATGCCTAGTTCAAATATTTACTTTAAACATAATACATAAGTATTATAGCGAAATGTTGTTTTTGGTTTTTATATCAAGCTTATTTTATATGCATTTTATACTAACACGGATCTTTTCGTAAGAATAACCCATTTCCAGCTCGTCCAGGGCTAGATTATGGAAATTTTCTTAATACTAGAGAGTGTGTATTCTGTACAAAATTGTTGATTTTTAAAGTGTACGATGCGCTCAGTAATTAATCTTCAGTCAACCAGAAGAATATATTGTGTAATAAACTTTCCTTAACAAAAATTTAACTTTATTTTTTATGGCTGACGATACTTGGCGGCCGTTCAAGTCAAAATGCTGTCTTTGTTTTCATTTGATAAACACCTGAAATAAAGCACAGAACATACAAACATAATATTTTAACAGACTTCACAGACCAAAATGCTCTCAAAACAGGAAAAAAGTGTGATTTTTTACAAACGTAGGGAAATAAATTCTTTAAAATAAAATATATGCATACAATGTAAAAAAGCTGACATAAATTCAAAGGTCAAATCACAGTTGATTGAAATTTCACTCTTGAAGTTTCGGCAACTTTTTTACATTATACGTATCATATTGCAATAAATATGAAATGTGCCAAATGTTAAGTCGAAATATATTGCATTTTTGGAAAAACAGTGTAATTTTCAAGAAAAAATATTAATTTTCTATAAAAAATATGAGTTTTCAACGAAAGAATTTATTTTTTAAGCTAAAAAGTTGGATGTTGAACTTTCAAGCCAAAAATAAGATTTTGCAAACTAAAAGTTGCATTTTCATCCTTCAAAGACGAATTTTCAGCAAAACATTCAAATGTTTAAACAAAAACGAATTGACTTCAACTACAAACAGTTATATTTTGAACCAAATAGTCAAATCTTCACACCAAGAAACGAATGTTCTAGAAGACAGCTGAATTTTTAATACAGAATGCTGAATTTTTAATCAAAAACTTTTATAACAAAAACGATAAATTTTTAATCCAAGAAAGATGACTTTTGTACAAAATAGTTGAATCTTTAACCGCATTGTTCAAGCTGTGACCTTTAAAGATAAATTTTCAACCAAAAAGTTGAATTTTCAACGAACAAAAAATTAATCAATAACTAAACTGTTGAACTCAAGAAGTGGAATTTTCAAGCAAAAAAAAAAATAGCTGGTATTTTAACCAAAAAAAGATTAACATTTTTAATCATAGTCAATCGAATTTAAATAAAAAGACATATCCAGCACAAAAATGTAATACTTGATATTTCAAGAAAAAAATATTATAATCCAGAGCAGGTTAATTAAGCCAAAAAATACGAATTTGCAACCAGATGGTTGAATATTGAAGCTGAACAGATTAATTTCTAACAAAACAGTTGCAATTCAACCAAAAATGATCAAAAGAGAAATAAAATTTTACCAAATTGCTGAATTTTGAAGCCAAAAGGGCGAATTCTCTAGAAAATAGTTGAATTTTCAACTCAGAAATATGAATTTTTAACCAAAGAGTTAATTTTCCATCCAAAAAAATAAATTATCAACAATACATTCCCACCTTTACCCAATTAGTTTAATTTTCTATCAAGAAGATTGATTTTCTACCAAAAGTATGAATTTACAACAAAATATACAAATTTTTACCCAAATTATTGAATTTTTAACTAAAAATGATCAATTTTAAATAAATGATGGAGTGGTAAAATATTTAGATACAAAAAGTAATTTCCAACTAAAAGAAACTCATTCTCCACAAAATAGTTAAATTTTTAAACAAAGAGATGAATCTTAAACTAATTAAATGAATTCTTAAATATTTAGTTCAAAGTTAAAGAAAGCAGATGAATGTGTAATGCAGAAGATTAGTATTCTACCAAAAGAGACGAATTTAGAACAAAATACATAAATTTTCAACTAAATTGTTCAAGTTTCAACTAAAAAAGATTAATTTATAACCAAAAATAGAATAATTAAATTGTCAAATTGAAAAATTTATTTTCAAAGTAAAAATAAACGAATTTTAAACAAAATAGTCAAATCTTTAGAAAAAGTTTAATTTTCAACCAACATAATGAATTTCTAACGAAGAACAGTGATAGCTGGATTAAGCTCCCCTGGATTTTGCCCTTCCGAGAATTGACGCCGCGCCGTGGTGATACGTGAGAGGCGTTTGCGGGGGGATGTGCGATGTGCACTCAGGCGTGACAAAACAGAGAGAGAGAGAGAGAGAGAGAAACAGGACAGAGATAAAACAGGAGAGAGACAAAATAGTTCCGAGTCTGGATTGAACGTCAAGATCAGCCCCATAATCTGCGCTAAATCCAGGTGCGACTGTATGAAGTTGAACTTTCTACCAAGTAGTTGAACTCCCGATTAAAAAGAATGAACTTCTTACAAAAAATAGTTAGATTTTCTTATTGGAGTCTATTATTTCAGTTCGAATTCAAGTAAAAAATGAGAGAAAAAAAGTTTTTTATAAATAGGGGTAAAAGAGGAATTCTTTAAAAAGGGGGTGAAGAGAGGAATAGGTAAAATAATGTGAAGTCCTCATGTAGACATTTTACTTCCTACATGAAATCAGTAAATTTCAGTTTTCCACGCATTTCGCAAATTAGTTATTCATATTCATAATTTTTATGTATAATGTCACATTTTGCAATAAAACCTCTCTCCTGGCAGTGTGACGTGGTTTTTGAACGGATCCTTGGACCTATACTACTTAACAATTGCCTGACCATATATTTATCCCTTGTGGGCCGTTCAAGTATTACGTAACGCACTTCAGGTGGGGGGGGGGTCTATCTAAGTGATAAAATTCGACCCCTTTTACTATCCCATTCCCTAAATGGTTGACTAAACTTTGGTCTGTACTACCGTCCTGATATCTTTACCTCTCTTCTCACACCATTCAAATTTCTGACTATTTGTCGTTCTCCAATACTTTCCTAAACACAGGAAAAATCCAGTTTCATTTTGAAAAAAGGAACAGCGTCAAAATTTACTAAAACAGAATTGAACCATAATTGGTTCATATTAAGAAGTACGAATATTGAAAACAATTTAATTGTTTTTCAGTTTTGAGATTAACCGAAAAGGCGAACATAACTGAAGTTCAAAATAAGTTTATAAGAAAATGACCTGAAACGAAATTAAATACCTATTATTTTTTTTGTGCAATGTATTTTTCAACTCTGACATGCACTACTGACCGGCATGGCTGACTGTACGCTTACATGCACTACTGCCGTGTATATTTATAACTCTCTTCACCTCACCTTTCTACCTATTGGCTGACTATTCGTTGATCCGGGAGCGATTACGTAGCTTTTTCACTTCCACTCTTTCGAAATTCACATAAGAAAAAACGGTTTTTACCTAGGTTTCTGTCTGTTGTCTGTCCGTCTGTCTGTCTGTCTGGTTGTCTGTCTGTAGTCTGTAGTATCGTGCAGGCACGATAACTTTTGAAAGATTGATCAGATTAGATTGTACTTGTTCATACTTTTTGAAGGCCTGAAAAGAAAGAACGAGTTTGTTGACCAGCTATTCTGGATCTAAATTCAAAAAGTGAGCACATTTTGAAAATTTTTGAGACTACTTTTTTTTCAAAATTTGAAAATTCTATGACAGTTTATCAGTAGCACTCCGAAAGAGAAACAATTCATGTCTGTGAAATTTTTTGATGAAATAAAAATTATCAGAGTTATAGCATTTTCAAAATCTCAAAAAACAAACGAAAATTAATATTTTGCGCCGAAAAACGCATTATATGAAAAAAAGTCACGAGCAGAAAAACACTCCTTTCCGAGAGCCCTACAATATTATCATAACAACTTTTTTAATTTTTCCGAAAAATCGAAAATTCAAATTTTGATCGCACAAAAAATAATGAAAAATTACAAATTCCATTTTGCGGTCAAACTATGCAAGATGTAAAAAAAAATGAGCAAACAAAAATCGTGCACCTAAAAAAGATCTACAAATTTGTTATTAACTACTTTTTGATAGGACGCGTATTTTTTGTTTCATTCGTCAAAAGTAACACTTGAAATAAAAAAAATTAATGTTTTGGAAGACGGCACAAGGAAAGAAAAAAATATATATAATAGGCAAACCTGTTCACTCAAAGAGGATGTAAAAATTTGTTATTTTTAGT
>JAABKJ010000420.1:0-50577 GCA_011634705.1 Andricus grossulariae | reverse complement strand
GCCAATAGTAGAGCAACGAGAGACGTTGGAAGGTCCTATGAATACCTAAATGTCCAGAAGTCGTGGTATCGTGTGCCTCACTAATAGCCCTATTGCAAAGCTCCAAAGGTAAGACCAATTTCCAGGCCTCCAAATCCGGCAGTACTGGGTCAGTATGGTGGTCAGGGCGATGGCAGTATAATCGAGCGCCTTTCAATTTCCAATCCGGAAATTGATATGGCATTTCTTGGACCAGTTTGGTTCTTCGGGTGTACCACAGATCATCGGTCTCGCCAATGGCACATACCACCTCAGAGTCCGGCTCAAACATGCGCGAGAGCGCGTCTGGTACGTGCTGAAAGGCAACCTTTCTGTGTTTAATTTCGAAATCGTATTGTAACAGCTTAAGGGCCCATCTACCTAATATTCCAGTAGGATCTCTTAAGTGATAGAGCCATCGGAGACCACTATTGTCCGTAATAACTACGAAGTGATAGTCCTCTAAATAAGGTCTAAACTTTTCGACCGCCCATACCACCGCTAAGCATTCGTGCTCCGTCGTGTGTAGTTTTTCTCGGCGCCTTGCATCGATCGACTAGCAAAGGCTATGACGTGTTCCACGCCATCTTTGATTTGGGTGAGGACGGCTCCCAGACCCGTACTCCTTGCGTCTGCTTCTAAACAAAACGGCAAAGTGAAATTTGGACTAGAGAACGTGGGAGCGGAGATTAATTCGGATTTCAATTCTTGCAAGGCCTTTTCTTGGTCTTCACCCCACTCAAACCTTCGATTTTTCTTTAATAATCGATGAAGTGGTTCTGCCTTCTGAGCGAAATCCTTTATGAATCGCCTGTACCACGATACCATATCCAGAAATCGTCTAAGTTTGCGCACAATAGTAGAAGCCGGATCTGATGTTATTGGCTCGACTTTCTCCGAGTCAGGGCGCATTCCCGTTTTATCTACCAAATATCCGAGATATCGTACTTGACTACAACCGAATTCGCTTTTATCTGGATTGGCCGTAAGTCCGGCATTGATGATCACATCTAAGACTTTCTCCAACCAATAAATGTGTTCTTCAAAGTTTTTACTGACTACAATTATGTTATTCATGTACGCAAATGCATGGGGCTCAAATTCCGGTGTTATAAGTCGGTCCAGCAATCGCTGAAACGTTGCTGGAGCTCCCGATAAACCGAATGGCATGCGATTGTAATGATAGAGCCCCTTGCCCGGTACTGGGAAAGCAGTGAATTTCTTACGTTCATCGGAGAGAGGAATCTGATGGTATGCCTGACTAAGATCAATCTTAGAGATGTATCGTGCGGATGAAAGCTTATCTAAAATTATGCTAATATTCCTCATTGGGTAAGCATCTTTCTTGGTTCTCATTTAACTTTCTAAAGTCAATACAAAGCCTATAATCTCCGTCAGGCTTCCTGATCATTACCACTGGGTTACACCATTCGCTTTTACTAGGACTTACTATTCCTTCAGCTTCAAGCTTTTGGGCAGATTCTCTTAATGATTTTTCAACCTCAGAAGGAAGGCGCTGATAAGCTTGACTGATGGGGGCATGTCCTTGAATATCGATATATTTTCCTTTATGCCTGCACAGGCTTGCACGGCTTCATTTGACAAAGAATTATTAGCCAACTTCACACGATTATCCGATATTTCTGATGGTATGTTTGCTTTAGAACCTCTTTTTGGTCCTTGATACGTTCGCCAAATACCATTTCCTATTCTCCAAATACGGGGCTTAAATCTAACATCAAAATCGAACAATTCTGCAAAATCGTGACCGAATAAAACTTCGCGATGAAACATAGGTGCGAAACGGATCTGCAAAAATTGGCTTAAACCTAAAAACTTAAGAGGTGAAATGGCTTGTCCAGCAGGTTCCTCGATCACCCCGCTAGGGTACATGATACCCGAGTGTGGTTGATCTACTAATTTCTCAAGCAATCTCAGAAATTACCCGAAGGCTGGCTTACCTATGTGGGTATAGCACGAGCCAGGATCAAAGAGTCCGTGTAGTGACCGACCATCGACACTAACAACTAACAGTCATGAACAGGCGCCGCTCATCAAGTACTGTATTTATTTGATCAAACGAAATCTGAGGGGCCTTAATAACGAAAGGGGGAAGTGATCGGACCCTAGAGTCATTCACCTCTGTACGTTTCCCGACCTGGGTCCCGAACATCTGCTACAGTTCGTAGAAATTTGGCCGGGTTGGCCACAGCTGTGGCAGAAAACCTTTTTGGGTTTGGAGCAGGCACGAAAAAGGTGTCCTTGCTCATTGCAATTTTAACAGCAGCCGCGCTCCCCTCTTGAAGTGACACTAGTGGTAGTGCACACTAAGGCGGCTGGCGTTTGAGGATTCGCACTTCTCGCATTTGGGGCCACCGCAGCAGTCAACAAATTCGATGCTTCAACAGCGTGGGTACCCACTGGAGGATAGCAGAAATTAGCGGGCATCATTTGTGCCTGAGGAAAGCCGGGATGAAATCCGTAATTCAGGTAAGGCGGATAAGCGCTAAAAGTAGGTATACCAAACATATGTGGTACCGTAGAAGTATGCACATCTGGATGGCTTAGTATAGCACATGCGTTTTTCGAAGTGCTGTTTGGATTAGGGTTATTCGGCGGGTTATTCAGTCGGTTTTCGTTTTTGTTATTGCTGGATTTTTCTCGGCCTGTACTGCCTCGCTTTTCATTATTGTTTTTATTATTTCCGCTCGCTCCGTTGTTTGGTTTGTCCGAGCTTGTAGGCTCATTTTCGGTGGCAGCCACCCCATCTGACTTTCCGGCATTATTGCGGTAGGCAAATTCGGGTAAAACACTATCTTGCGTAGGTGGAAGGGGCAGATACGCTTTGCGTAACATCTTGGATGCCTCGAACCTTTCGCCAGCATCTTACAATTCCTCAAAAGAATGATACTTCGTTTTAGGAAGGGCTTCTAAGTATTTCGGATGTAAATTATTTATTGCCATCTGAAATTATTCCCTTTTCGCAATCGGAGGATCATAATGTTGAAAAATTAGGCAAATATTCAGCAGATAATCTGCAATAGGTTCATTTGGACCCTGTGTCCTCTTGCGCGCTTCATCCCTTACTCGCATCTGAAAATGTAACCCTCCATACCTACGCCTGAATGCGATGGTAAATTTCCGCCATGTCTCCCACTTTTCCCGGTGGAACCTATACCAATGATGAGCGGGTGGTTTTAATAAAAACGGAAGCGCTCTAAACAGATCCTCGTCTAATAACGAACTGCCCTTCCTACATTCCTCGATCTGGGTCAAGAATTCCTCCGCACTGCTATCGCGCTTTCCATTGTATCTGATATTTTATTTCCGCACAATTGAATGAATATCATCCCTACTTTTCTGACCTATACCTATCGGCAATCCGCTTAATGGGTAAGAAGAGGACATCTGGATTCCTGTAAGGTCTTCCAGATGTCTGTAGGAAATATTATCCGTGCAAAAGGGATCATCATTTGGCACAAAAGAATCCAAAAATGGATTAGTATTTGGTAAAGTGGCCGTGACATAACTCGCATTCGAATGAATTTCCTCCTCTCGACATCTCGGAAAGTTTGGGAAATTCACCGAAGGCAAGTTCTTGCCAAGGCCGCTTGTTGAAGTGCGATCAGCTGTGAACGGAGTCACCCTAGGTGCGAAAGTTACGCTGCCAACATTCGTTGTTGGTGTAAGCAAGGGATCGTTCCCCCTCTATTCCCACGACTGATACATGTAACGGCAATGTTGGCGGAACCTTACTAGGTGCCACCTCATCGCCATGTCATCTCCATCAGTGGATAGGCTGTGATACCATAATGTTTCCCGCAACTCCTCTTCAGTCAGCAAACTTGCCCAATTTATAATTGAGTCAGTGATTTCCCCCCACAACCTACTACTTCAATCTACTCAAATCTACTTTAATGGTAGAGTTCTCCATTTGGAAATTTTGAAAGCTGAAAATCCCTACTCTAATTCTGAAATCGCGAAAATCCTACAGAAATCACACCGAAATCGCAAAAATCTCACGGAAATTCTTAAAGTTTCAATATTCCGAACAATTCCGTACTTCCAGACCAAATTCCGACTATGCTCACGAAATTCCAAAGGAAAATTTCAAACCAATCCCGAAATTATGTTAAATTCGAAAGCTACCAATAGAGCTACCAATAATATATTCTTATTGTTATTATTATTATTATTATTCTGTTTTTAGTGATTCGTTGGGTATTACCTCCTACCGAGTGTAAGTAATTGAATCAGCGTGGGGGTGGCGAAGGCACACTATGTAAAATTCAGGCACATGAAATAGAAAAACAGCGAACATAATCGGATAGCATGACATCAAGGCGCGTATTTGCAAAACTCTTGGTATGACCCTGGCACGTAGAATATCTATATCCATCGCTGGGTTAGTCATGTAGTTTCCTAGTGTCGTTACACAACCTTTGCATTTCTACTCGTTAAGCAAATGAGGAGAACGTCGTAAGGTCATTTCGTTGCAACGCCGCAATCTCTCAATACCTCTTTCCCTTTCGTATTCTTTCCAGAAATCAAAAGGAGTCCCACGAATTCGATCGTACTAACCCTTCTAATTCTTAGCGAAATTGACGTTTCTCGTTTCATTTCTCTTCTAATTCTGAGATAGATTTAGAATAATCGTCTATTTCTCTTTATGCAATTTCCCTCCAGATTTCCTCTTTGATATCTATTCCGTTATCAGAGGAATTTCGAATAATTGGGATGTCAGCAATGACTTCTATGTCGTTATCGGAAGAGGAAACGATGGGTTCTGTTTTCGTCTCTTGGTTGTTACTCCGCGATTTTATGCTATCTAACTTTTGTTGCGCGTTATTTAACAAGGTGTTAAATAAACAATCGAATTTCCTGGGACTCTCGATTTCCGTAAAGATATCTTCCTCTCTCGGCGGTGGAGGGTCTACGAAGCGGATGTTCACGGGAATGTTAACTCTTTCCCCTGAGGGTTGTACTACTCCCTTAATTTCGTGGATAAGTAGCTTTTCAGCCAGAAAAATTTCAGTTAATAATAGCGCTTCAAGCAGTTCTTGGCGCCCTTTCACTTGTCTTCCCCCTCTAGGTTTAAATTTCCTTTTCACGTTTAAATTAGACATTTTGCATGCTACTCATACTGGGGTGGTTCCAATTTTATGCAATATGCATAAAATCCGGACGCTCTTGGATGAATAGTAGAACTAGACTATCTCCTCTCTTTAATTCCTAAACTTAAATCATTAACCGCAAATCATTCAGGAGCTGGCCCTTAGGCTTGCAACCTGAACCTTAGGGGAGGATTCGACTAGCCGTTAGGCTTGTCTATTCTCCTTGCATTTTTGATTAAATCATTTCAATGTAATAAAATCATTGTAACTAAAGAATTTTCCCAGAGCATTATTTAATAAGTAGAAGTCGGAGACACTCCGTTAGTCCTGAATCAGAAGGGAATTAGTTCAGTTTCATTCAAAATTAAATGAATCACTCGAAATCATTCAAGTTAAAAGTTTTTTTTTAACATTTTTTTCCGAAAAAGAATGAATGGCTTGCAGCTTGGACCTAAGGGGAGTTTTCGACTGGCCGTTAGGCTTGTCTAGGTTCCCTGCATTTGGAGTTGATTGGATTAATTTCGAATGGTAAAAATAATCGACGAAATGTTTTCTAATTTTATGTCGGGAATAAAATCGGAAAAGCCTGTGTCGGTTACCTATAAACCTAACTCGATTTGTCTATTTCATTCAAAATCGAACAAATCATTCGCCATCATCAATAAATAATCAATAAATCATTTGCCAAGAAATCATCAAAATTAATCGGAAAGTTCTCTGTCGATTATTCATAAGGCTCAGTTATTCAAAATCAAATAAATTATTTGAAAACATTCAATTGCTGGCCCTTAGGCTTGCAACTTGAACCTTTGGGGAGGTTTCGACTGGCCGTTAGGCTTGTCTAGACTCCCTGTATTTCAAGTTCATTGAATTGATGTTGAATCGTAATAATAATCGAGGAAATAATTTCTAATTTTATTTCAGAAATAAAATCAGAAGAGCTTCTTTCAATGATTATTTATCCTAACCTAAGGTTTCCGCTTTATTCCAAAATCAAATAAATCATTTGAAAACATTCAAGTGCTGGCCCTTGGGCTTGTAGCTTGAACCTTTGGGGAGGTTTCGACTGGCCGTTAGGCTTGTCTATTCTTCCTGAATTTCAAATGGATTGATTTAATTTTAAGTGGTTCTGATAACCAAACAATTATCTCAGATTTTATTCCAAGAATAAAACCAAGGTAATTATTTTAGTTATTATTTAACCTAAACAGTTGTCTAGTTAGTAGTGGGTGGCACCACGTTTCGTTTTTCAACGCACAGAGTTACTTTAAATAATTCCAAGAAAAATGTCCAAGAGCAAAAAGGGATCAAAATAAATCCCATTGCTGCCACCAAGCTTGTTACGAACAAGAAGTGAGATTATTTTACTCGTCGGCGGAGGTACCAAACTAATACACTATTCCAGACGGGATTAGCGCATTTTTATTTTTGTGGTGTTCGTTTATTGATCCTACTCCCGGACTGGGAGCCCTAACCCTTGTAGTCCTGAAATTTTTGACGGGTTACACGAAATGATTCTGAACGACTATTTATATTATAACAAATAAAATTGAAAGACTTGATTAGAGATATTCATCGAACAAGTCAAACACAACGTGAATCTTTCTTATGGACTACCGCCTATCTCCACGGTAGCGGAGGAGATGACGGGCTAAGCAATTTTCTCTATAGCTATCTTTACAATCAAGAGCAATGTTTCATCGGAACACATTTTTCTCATAACTACGATTTGGTCTTCTGATAATATTTTTTCGGAATATCTGTGACGATTTTATTTAATTATAAAATCTAATTTTCATCACTGCGACGCTGCTTTTTATAATCAAAGATAAAATGTTGTGTACGAGGTGTTGCAATTAAGTTTCGGGTATTTTTCAATATAACACAAGCAAATGAAGTTACAAACAATGTTATTATCGACCGTCACAATAGTCTGCCCCTAATTCTGCACAACGATTCCAACGTTGCTCCCACGATTGGAAACACCCTTGGTAATCCTCCGAAGTTAACCCATTCAGCACCGCGGTTACAGCTTCCTAGACCTCCTGTACGCCGCCATGATGAGTTCCCTTGAGGTGCGATTTCATCTTGGGGAATAAGAAGTCGCAGGGGGCGATGTCGGGGCTATAGGGTGGGTGTGGCAACGTTGGAATGCATTTTTTTCGCCAAAAACTCTTGCACAATGAACGAAGAATGGGCTGGCGCGTTGTCGTGGTGCAAGATCCAGCCGTTCTCGGCGAGTTCGGGCCGCACACGGAAAATGCGTGCCCGCAGCCGCTTCAGCACACCAACGTAGAACTTTCCAGTCACTGGCTGGCCGGAAGGAAGGTATTCACGATGAACGATGCCGCGGATATCGAAAAAAACGATCAACATTGCCTTTAGTCGCGACTTGGACCTCCTCGCTTATGTTGGCCGCTCCCATCCTTTTCCACCCACTGCTGACTTTATTTACGGGTCTCAGGGTCATATTCGAATATCCAGCTCTCATCTCCAGTGACTACCTGACTCATCCACTCTCTGCCGTCGCTCAAAATGTGGGACAACAAATCCTCGCAGATCGATTTTCGCATGTGTTCCTGTTCATTGGTGAGAAGTTTCGGCACCATCTTTGCGCAAATCTTTCGCATGTTCAAATTCTCGTGTAACATCTTGCGAACGGTTTCTTTGTTGATGTTTAACTCGTCAGATATCGCACGAATGTTTAGGCGCCAGTCAGACGTGATTAGCGCGCGCAGACGTTCGACATTCGCGTCGGTACGAGAGGTGACGGGAGCTCCTTCACGCGGATCGTCATCTACCGATTCACGCCCCTCCTTGAACCGCTTCGGCCATTCAAACACGCGTGTTTTCGACATGCACTCGTCTCCGTACACCACCTTTAATTTTCGGAGGATTTTCGAGGGCTTTTCGCCAGAGTCCACTAAAAATTGGATCACAACACGTTGCTTGTAATTTGAGTCACCCATTTTCACGGCGCGACTAAAAAAGTTACTTTCGAAAAACACGCATAAGACAGAAACCAAACGTGCTGTCGACTTCAAGCTTCGATAGGAACTAAAGAAAGATCCCCGCTTCTCAGAGATATGTATACAAACGATGCAGTGTTGCCAGTTCCCAAGTTATAACTAAATTCCCGGAACTTAATTGCCACACCTCGTATTTTGCCTTATGCCATTCTGCTGCAAACAAAACACATTTTGGTAGTACTTCTTGAGGTGCTCTAACAGCTATGAAATCCTCTACAATCATCACAGATTCCATTTTCATGTTGATGCTTTTCCAAAAAATACAACTGATATATCCTTGGACGATCGATTTGCATTGAGTGAAGAAGCAAGCATGGCTAGTAGTGATGATTCTTCTAAGAGCTCCGAATGCTGATGTTATGGGGCACATCCATCGATTATGGGCCATCGTTTAGAGACTTGGAAGCCACGATTGCTAAACGAGAAGTCGCTTTCATGTGAACGTTGCACTCCGGTTTCAGCGCGTGGGGTAAGTGCGATTCTCCGCTGCAGTATACTTAAATTTGTGCTAAACGCGTCCTTTCCAATACCACAACTATTAGGTATTCCTACCACGCTAAACAGCCCGGGCTGTACGTCTATTTCACATGCCACAACAGTAGCGCCGTTAAGTGAGATTTCGTCTTTACCGAACTGTGCCATCCGGAATTGCTTTTTATTCATTTTTATGTATATGTATGTATATATTATAACGAGGTTTTCCAACTCTACAGTTTTAACCGCAACCTGGCGGGTGATATCCCAGAATGGAAACCAATTTACGAAATGGCTGCCGCTGACCTGTCACAGACCGCGACCACAATACCGGAGTAAACCGAGTTCGTGGGCCACACTCTTTTGACCCACGAACAACCTACGAAGCTAGTTAATTATTCTTTCTAAAGGCGCCAGATAGGTTTACCCTATCCGAGCCCCGTTGGTTCCGCTCCTATCACGGTTGGCAGGCCAACTAGCTCACTACTTACTGACACGAAACAGGAAGCAGGGTGGGATCACGTGAGCGAGAGGGAATTGTTCAGAGAATGATGGTGAACAATGCGTGTTTCTTTTAAATCTCAACACACTAATATTCATTTACCTAAACTTTGACATAAAACTTAATCTACAAGAAAAGAAATTATTTAAATTATTCGAAAACCCGGACAGAAACGGCAGACCGTTTGCCAGAGTGACCCGCCACAATTCAAAATGGCCGTCACTCGTTTCTTCACACCTTCCACAACTTTTATTTCAAAACATTTCCTCAGTCGTTCCAAACCAACTGAACGGCCTGACCCAAGTTTAAATGCAACATCAATAGCATGAATTATTTCTCGAGATTTATCTTGCAACGGTGCATGTGTATTATCCGGATCAGGTGTTGATGGATTAACCGAAAATCGTTGATCATCACCAAGCATTAGATTTCGAAATTTAGTAGGGTCCAAAATTATTCGATCTTAAAACCCACCGTGACCAAGCTCACGCAACAATCCATAAATTCGTTCTAAATACCCCAATGCCCATTGTTTCGCGTCTGCGATATCTTGTTTCTAGCTGGTGATACTGAAAAACTAATCTATATAAAAATGCATCATCTGATAACTGTTCCGCTGTATACGACTCCTCTAAAATTCGTTTAAAAGGTGGATTTGACATGATTGTTCTATATGAAAGATCAACTGGATAAGCTACTTTCAAATCCATTTTCATTTTAGGCGCATCTTTCCATGTGTCCAAACGATCCTCATTTTTAAATAAATCTCACAGATTGAGCCCAGGTTGGGAACCTTGTTACAAAAATGTCAGCCATTTGCCAATAAACTTTTCGGAAAACCCGATCGCCCAGGATGGAAACCCTATTATAAAATGGCTGCCACTTAACTGCTATTTTCCAAGACACTTTTCGGAAAAACCGATGGCCCAGGATGGAAACCCTGTTATAAAATGGCTGCCATTTACCTGCCATCTGTCAAGACACTTATCAGAGTAACCGTGTTAGCGGGTCGAACTCTTTCGACATTTTTCAATTATTGAAATGGAGCGAAGAGAGAAAAAAAAGTCGAGAAGAGAAAGAAGCACCACAAACCTGACTTTTCCCTGCTTCCTTCGATAATATCTAATCCAGAGATTTAACAGAGATCCTATTATTCAGTAATGATCAAGTGGTTAAATAATTTGTCAGTGATCCAATTCAACTTTCTCCGACTCCAAACACTAAGATGGCCACACACATTTTGACTGTTCCCGCTCTTTGGAGCGTCCTTCCTCCCTCACCGAATGTGGAACTCGTCGAAAAGGACATCGATGCGCCGCCTGACGTCATGAGAGTTGAACCTTATAGTACGCGGGTGATAAGAGATATAGCTCGCTGAGCAAGTGAAGTCCGCAAGGATGGCATAATTCTAACGTCATTTAACAAGTAAACATTGAACTGTTTATTCAAACATTAAGAGAATTCATGATTAAAGAAACGGCAAAGACTTACCTGAGTTTATACAACAAAATTGGTTTAATCCTTGTTTTGACCTTAGGCATTGACCTTAGGTGGCTTGACAACTTGGTTAAATTTTTATATTTCTTAGGTTGATCTTAATGTAAATAGCTTAGAAATATTTAGAATGGTCTAGGCTCAAGGAACAACACATGTTTTGGGAAAAAGCTTTACGTGACATAAAAAGCCCATTTCTTTATATAACCAAAAAACCCATTGAGATCACATTGGAATCGCGACAAGAAGAGATTTGAATTACACTGTAGAGCAAAGAAAGCCCGAGAAACCCGGCGTTGGGGTCGCGCACGTGGTCGTTTAGATTTGACTCGCTAGGGTGTCTCCGATCGCACTGAGTCGATCGGAATCCCGTTTTCACAAATGGAAAGGGGATCAAGTATTAATCGGTTCGCGGAGGAACCTCCAATCGCGCTGAGTCGATTGGATTCCAGCTTTCACTCGTGGAAAGTGGAAAAGGAACGCACGAACGGCGGAAAATGACGGACGGACGCGCGAGAGCTCTCTACGGACCGATCAATGAAAGCCAACTGACTACTGCTTTCAGCCAATGCCGTTGTCGCATATACACACATCCTTCCACTCCTACTCTCGCCCTCTCCCATCTACCTTCCGGTGGAATTCGCGCGAATTCGACGCGTTTAAACTTGCATGAAAATGCTCGCCTGCTCCTAACCTTTAGGGAGCTTCCATAAAGGATGTCACAGTTTTAGGGGTGGGGGGTAGCCGAATTGTGACAGTCTATGACAGAGGACATAGAACCCCATTGGAAAAAGGTGACAGTGGGCAGGGGGGGGGTGGGTCAAAAATTCGTCAAAAAAACTGTCACATCCTTTATGGAAGCTCCCTTATAGGCATTTTCATGATGAAACACCTTTTTCTAGCCTGTGTCCATTTCCGCATTCTCTTCCAACACATCAATTGTAGAATGAGTTCGATTTGCCATTTTAAAGCTTTTTTATCCTTACAAGCGCTAAGCTTGAATATCATGGTCAACAATTTCGGACTATTTTCAACTTTCTTCATTCCATTAACAAGTTCACTGAGTGCTCTCTATTCCATGATTCAACAAAGTATGGTCTCGCCACGCGCATCTAAAACAAAGTGAACCAATCAAATGGTCCGTCGGTTGCGCGTGGCGACACCATACTTTGTTGGATCATGGAACTGGAAGCACGCAGTGAACTTGTTAAGGGAATGAAGAAAGTTGAAAACAGTCCGAAATCGCTGCCCGTGGTACTCAAATTTAGCGCTTTGTAAGGATAAGAAAGCTTTAAAATGGCAAATCGAACTCATTCCACAATTGATGTGTTGGAAGAGAATTTGGAATAGGACACAGGTTGCAAAAAGTGTTTTATCATGAAAATTCCCATAATAGTCTTCTTTTACTAATGATGTTTTAAGCTTTACAGGAAAGATCAAATAGTTCACTAATAGTGAGAATTACTAATTTAAGTAGTGAGATCAACTAGTTCATTCGTAAGACTAAATAATTCGATAGTAAGACTTACTACTTCTACTAATTGTAGTGAGTACAAAAACCTTAAAATAGTATGTACCATCGAAAGTTGTCGCGACAACAAGTAAAGTAGTAAGGACAACTACTACCAATCTTGCAAATATAAGTAATAGCACTAACCAGTTAAATATCAGCGGCATATATTACAAACTAAAGTAGTTGGCTCTACTACCTTATTAGTTGTCCCAACCATTTTTTTCAGTTTGCAAAAACGTTTTCCCTAATATAATAACAAGTAGACGACTTGACCGGGGAACCGAGAAAGACCGGGAAATGACTGGGAATTTAGTTCTGATCATAGAAAAATTTAAGTTTTCATTATTTTAATAATTTTTGTCTATTTGGAAAATTGATTTCTACTTTATCTACAGTTGCAGGTCATATAAATTTCCTTATCATGTTACGGATCTATTTACTATTTCATGGTTTATGGATCTTAGATATTTCAGATTATCTTAATTTACTTTTATTAAATTATAATTTATTTTTGTTCAAGAGTAATTATTTTTGCTGGTATTATTTTTTCACGTGCAGCTATCATTTATTGCACCCGACTTAACTTAATAATCTAACAAGTTTACCGTAAAACCCCGAGAAATGGCCGCTTGTTTCTTATTAATTGAAAATAGAACTCATCATACGATTTGAAGAATGTAACGTTACTTGCGTCTGGATCTACAATTTTTTTAATATAGCCTAACTTTATCACGTTTTATTCACTTACCCCTCATTATCTGAGTTGGAAGAGGGAGATTTACAAAATAATTATTGTTTTCATTTTACGATACGGTGTTTCGGTAAGGAAATATAATTTCACTTGGAATAGGGTATTCCAAGTCAGAATTCGTCACAATTTGAAAGTTCTCTGATTATAAATTTTAGATAAAGAAAATACTTCAAACAGATTTTAGAATAGACGTAGTATTTCAAAAAATAAATATTTCTAAATTATAATAGAATTTTGTTTTACATTGTTAGTTGCGAATATATATTTTTTTGTTTAAAAATTCAAATACTTGGTTAAAAGTTAAACACTTTTGTTAAAAATTATTTTTTTTCCTTGAAGAATCATTATAGTAATTCAAAATTTATCTCTGGTTGAAAATGTAACTACTTTGTTGAAAATCAATATTCTTTTGTTTTTGTGAAAATTCAACTATTTCGTTGAAAATTGTTATTTTGCATTTAAAAATTAAACTATTTGTTCGAAAACTTATGTCATTTGTGGTAAATTCGCATTTTTTTGTGAAAAATAATTCTTTATGCTTGAAAATGAATCTTTTTGGCATAAAATTGAACTATTTCAGTTGAAGATTAATCATTTTCGTCGAAAATTCGTCAGTTTGCTTGAAAATTAAATTCTTTAACTGAAGATTCAACTGTTCCATTTTTAGTAGAAAATTGATCTTTTCTAGATTAAAATTCAACATTTTGGATGAAAATTTGTCTTTTTCAATTCACGATTAAACTATTTCGTTAAAAATTCACAACTTTTTTTAAAAATCGATGCTTTTTAGTAGAAAATGATCTTTTTCTTTGAAAGTAAATCTTCTTGTTTAAAAATTCTTTTTTGCTGAAAATTCAAGTATTTATGATTTCAGTTAAAAATTCATCTTTTAGGTTTGAAATAAAGTCATTTGGGTGAAAGTTAAACTGTTTTGTTAAAAATTATTTTCTTGTTGAAGATTCATCGTTATAATGTTTTTTCATAGAAACTTTTTTTTTTAACTGAAAATTCAACTATTATTCCAGTTGCATATTCCATAGTTTTAGTGAAAAGTTAATCTCTTTGGTTGAATATTCATTTTTTTATTAGAAATTCAATTATTTAATTTTTGGTTGAAAATTGTCTTTTTTAGACAAAAATTCGTCTTTCTTGGTAGAAATTATTCTTCTTGATTAAAAATTAATCTTTTTGGTAGAAAAATCAATTACTCTAGTAAAAAAATCATCATTTCAATTAAAAACTCATCTCTCTGGTTTAAAATTCAACTATTCCAGTTAAATATTTACAATTTTATTTGAAATTTCATCCCTTTGTTTGAAGATATAACTATTTTTCTTGAAGTTGGTTTTTTTTTTTGCTGAAAGTAGCTTTTTTAAATAAAGATGTAACTTATTACAATTGAAATTTCCATAGTTTTAGTTGAATTAAGTTTTGGTTGACAATTTATCTTTTTTAGTAAAAATTGACCTATTTAAATTGAAGCTTCATTGTTATAGTTGGAAACTCTTATGTATGGTTCAAAATTAATTTTTTAAACTAAAAATTTTACTATTCCATTTTCGGTGGGCAATTTTTTTTTTTTCAGTTTCTTTTTTTGGTGAAAAATTCAAGTTCTACAGTCAAATATGCATCATTTTAGTTGAAAATTTATCTTTCTGGTTTAAAATTTAACTATTCACGGTAAAAACTCCTAATTTTATTTTAAAATTCATCAATTTTATTGAAAGTTGAACTATTTTGTTGAAAATCCGTTTTTTTTTGTAAGAAGTTGATATTTTTAGGAAAAAATGTATGTATTATTGTCCAAAAACATTTATTTTGCCGCGTTTTGCTCTGTTGTGTTGCATCTAAAAGCATCTTTTAACGATTTTGTTTTTGATAATTGTTTATGACAATTAAAAATATTGTTGTGCATCAATATATATTTCCTTAAAATATTCTAATAACAAGTAAAATAAACGATACTGGTGAACAACTTTTTTTTGTACATAAAACCCATTTTTATGGAATTTGTTTATCAGAATTGTTTATGAAAATGAAAAATGTTGTTCAGTGTGAATAAATCCCTTCGAAATATTATTCTTCAATGCAAAGTAAAGGACTTTGATAATCAAAGACATTTTATGTATCTAAAATCGCCTATTTAGTCAATTTGTCCAACATAATTGTTTATAACAATTAAAAATGTTGTTGAGTGTTCATAAATCCAGTTGCAGTATTCTTTTATAGCGCAAAATAAACGATTTCGCTGCAAAAATAAATTTTCTTTATCCAAAAGCGCCTATTTAATTAATTTGTTCATGATTATTGTTTATAAAATCTGAAAATGTAATTTTCCCGCGTTGATTTGTGATAGAATATAATTTAACATGATTTTACAATACGATTGAGATGAAAAATGCTCAGATGCTTCAAAGTAAACAAAAAATTATTTTTGTTCGTTAATTTTTTTATAACAATTAGGGAAATGATGGAACTCTATCCACAATATGTACAGCTAATGTAAATTCACTTATCTATTTGAATGTTCTCAAGTTTGAATTCAAATAAATATTTTAAAACATATATAACATTTTAACAAAAGAGTCTGATTGTTTTTAAGGAAATTTTTTTAATTTTGAAAGGTTTTTCCAAATTTTAGGAATAATTTGATACAGTTCAAAAGATACTGAGGAATATTAGAATTTTCGAATAGAATTAAACATATTTTGAAACTTTGGTCGACTTCCTAAAATGTATAAAATATTTTTAAATTTCTTCTTAACTTCTACTATGCTAAAAATTTTTTGAAATGATTTGCATTTTCTCTAAAATTTTGTAAATACCTGCAAAATAAAAAAAAATCGAAAAAGTTTTCTGGAGACATTTTCCACATGTTAGAAATCTTCAGAAAACGTTCTGAATTTTCTCAAGAATCCTACAAATATTGTGTTTATATAACCTTAAAAATGAAACATAAACCTAAATCTAAATAATAATAAAATTTTTATTTTCAATAATAATTTTTTCTCCCTTATATTATAAATTGATAGATTTTTTTCTTTATTGACTTCTTTATTCAAAACTGAAATCTTTCGGATATAAATATCCATTACTTTTCTTTTTTTTACTATTTTTTTGAAACTTAAATTTGTCATATCTGAAACCTTTAAAAATTATCTTGAATTTATACGAATCTTAAGAAAATTATTTTGATATATTATTATATTATATTTTTTATATTATTATATTTTTTTCAATTTGAGAAAAATAAGAGATCATTTTCTGACCAAAAGAAAGAAATTTCCGATTCAAGGTTTTTGAAAAATAGAAAAAAAAGATCATCTCCTTGTATAAAGTTTTAAGAAGCAATTACAATATTTTGCACTTACCATGAGAAAAAAAAGGATGAGAAAAATGGTGGAAAAAGTGGAATTTAGCGCTAAAGGGGTCATTAAGGCTATATCTAGCGGAACGTATCCATGAAAGTTCGGGATGGGATTTCCTCTACGAAACTTGTTACTTACAGTATGGCTCTTTTTACTTCGATAAAGGACAAAATTTTTTTTATCATCTCTCTGAGAAACCCCTGCGAGGTGAAACGCGAAAAAACGATAAATAAAAGTTCAGAGGTCGTTGCTCCATCGTTAAATTTACTTTTTTTTATGATAATAAGAGACACTCAACTCTTTGATACATTGAACGTTTGATATTTGCTTTTTTATTACATTTATATTTATATTGACTAGAAATAAAAAAAAACGGATTTTCAATCAAATCATAGATTTTTAATCAAATGTTTCAATTTTCAATTAGAGAAGACAAATTTTGAACAAAACATGGAACAGTTACATTTCCAGTCATGAAAATTAGCTTTCAACAAAAAATGGAATAGTTGCGTTTCCAAAAAAATTAATGTTCCACAGCATAAAAATGAATTTGTAGAAAAATAGTGGAATTTTCAAGAAAATAAATAATAAATATAATTAAATGAGTGAATTATCAAATACATAATAAAATATTTAAATAAAATGATAAATCTTTAACTAAAAAACAAAACTTCGACAAAATGTACACCTGCAACTGAAAAAATTAATTTTCGATAAAAAAAAATGAAGTTTACCACAAGAAGATGTCAACATTAGTTTTCAACAAAAAATGGAATAGTTACGTTTCCAAAAAAATTAATTTTTCACAACAGAAAAAATTTTTTTTCAGAAAGACAGTGGAATTTTCAAGAAAATAGATAATAAATATTAATAAATAAATGAATTATCAAATATATTGTATAAAATATGTAAATGAAATTATAAATTTTTAACCAAAAATTAATTTTACACTAAGGCGATTAATTTTGATTAAAATAGGATCAATTTTTAACAAAAACTGGAACAGTTTCATTTCCAATTATAAAAATTAGTTTTCAACAAAAAATGAAAGTTACAGTTTCAAAAAAATTAATTTTCCACAGGCAAAAAATGAACAAGAAAAAATTAATTTTACACCCAAAAGTTTAATTTTCAATTAAAAAATATAAATTTTCAACCAAAAGTGGAACAGTTGAATTTGCAGTTATGAAAATTAATTGAAAAATAAAATGAAATAGTTACATTACAAAGAAATTAATTTTCCACCACAGCAAAAAAGAATTTTCAGAAAAACAGTGAAATTTTCAAGAAAATAGATGAAAAATATAAATGAATAAATAAATTATTAAATATAATACAAAAAACTTTAACAAAATTAGAAATTTTAGACCAAAAAACAAAATTTTACACTAAGAAGATTAATTTTCTACCAAAAAGACGACTTTTAAACCAGATAGTTCAATTTTCAACTAAATGGGATCACTTTTGAACAAAAAATAGAACAGTTACATTTCCAGTTATGAAAATTAGTTTTCAACAAAAAATGGAATATTTACATTTAAAAAAAAAAATTAATTTTCCACAGCCAAAAAATGAATTTTCAGAAAAATAGTGGAATTTTCAAGGAAATAAATAATAATTATTATTAAATAAATTATAAAATGTGATATAAAATATTTTTATAAAATTATGAATCGTTAACTAAACAAAAAAACCGCGACAAAATGTACATCTTCAACTGAAGAAATGCATTTTCGTACAAAAAAATGAATTTTACATCAAGAAGTTTAATTTTCAATTAAAAAAGACAACTTTTCAAACAAAAATGGAACAGTTACATTTGCAGTTATACAAATTGCTTTACAACAAAAAATAAAATAGTTACATTACAAAAAAATTAATTTTCCACAATAGAAAAAAAGAATTATCAGAAAAATAGTGGAATTTTCAAAAAATAGATATTGAATATTGAAAAATAAATAAATTATCAAATATGAAATAGACCATTCAAATAAAAGAATTAATTTTTAACCAAAAAAAGGAAATAAAAAATAATTTTGCGCTAAGAAGATTAATCTTCTACCAAAGAGACGACTTTTAAACCAGATAGTTAAATTTTCAGTTTGAAAAGTTAGTTTTCAACAAAAAATAGAATAGTTACATCTTAAAAGAAATTAATTTTCCACAGCCAAAAAATGAATTTTCAGAAAAATAGTGGAATTTTGAAGCAAATAAATAATTAATAATAATGAATAAATAAATAAATGATCTAATATAATGTAAATATATAAATGAAATGAATCTTCAACTAAAAAAAGTAAAAATCCGACAAAATGTACATCGTCAACTGAAGAAATGCATTTTTGAACAAAAAATAATTAATTTTACACCCAGATTTTCAATTTTCAATTTAAAAAGATATGGTACAGTTACATTTGCAATTATAAAAATTAATTTTGAACAAAAAATGAAATAGTTACATTACAAAAAAATTAATTTTGCACGACAGAAAAAAAGAATTTGTAGAAAAACAGTGGAATTTTCAAGAAAATAGATCATAAATATTAATAAATAAATGAATTATTAAATATATTGTATAAAATATTTAAATAAAATGATGAATATTTGACCAAAAAAAACAAAAATCAATTTTACACTAAGAAGATTAATTTTCTGCCAAAAAGACGACTTTTAATCCAGATATTTTAATTTTCAACTGAAAGATATAAATTTCGAAACAAAAATGGAACTGTCACATTTCCAGTAACCAAAATTAATTTTCAACAAAAAATGGAATAGTCACATTATCAAAAAAATTAATTTTCCACAGTAGCAAAAAAGGATTTTCAGAAAAGTATTGGAATTTTCAATAAAATACTTCATAAATATTAATAATTGAAGGAATTATCAAATGCAATATGAAAGATTTAAATAAAGTGATGGATCTTAAACCGAAAAAAATACGGCTTTTAAACCATATAGTTCTATTTTTAATTAGAAATGATAAATTTCGAACTAAACATGAATTAGGTAAATTTTCAGTTCGAAACATGAATTTTCAAAAATATAATAAAATTTTCAACAAGCGAAATGAAGATTCAATCATACAGATTAATTTTTATAATAGAAAGTTAAAACCACAACTTTTCAACCAAGTATTGTTTTTTTGACAAAATAGTTGAATTAAAAAAAAAGTTTCCACCAAGAAGATTAATTTTCTGCCAAAAAGACGAATTTTAAACAAGATAGTTCAATTCTTAACTAAAAGGGATAAGTTTTGAACTAAAAATAAGATAGTTGAATTTTTGCTGAAAACAAATCAATTTTCAAAAAAATAATTACATTTTAAACAAACTAAATAAAGTTTCAACTGAAAAAATTAATTTTAAACCCTAAAATTAAAACGGCAAGTTTTCAAACAAAAATACAATATTTAAAATAAATAAATTTTCACCCAAAAATGGAATTTCCAGTTGAAAAAATTAATTAAAAAAAAAAGATTCATCAATAAAATACTTAAATTTTCAGCAATCGAAATGAAGTTTCAACCAAAAAGATATTTTTTGAATAATATAATCAAAAAGACAACTTTTCCGCGAAATAATGAATTATTAAACAAATAGTTTGATTTTTTGAATAAAAACGACCAATTTTCAATAAAAAATTGTATACCTACGTTTTCAGTTACAAATAATAATATTCAACAACAACAAAATTTTCAGCAAAAAAGTATAATTTTCAACAAAAGAAATAAATTCTCAACTAAAATAATGAATTTTTAATCTGAAAAGATAATATTTTGAAAAAAATGTTACATCTTCACCGAAAGAAATGCCATTGAAGATAAATGAATTTTCCACCAAGGAAATTTTACTTAAATCAAAATATTCAACATTCAACCAAATATTTCAATTTTCCACTGAAAAATATAAATTTTCATTCAAAAATGAAATAGTGACATTTCCAGTTAGAAAAATAATTCTCAAAAAAGGAAAAGAAATTTCCACAAATCAGTTGAATTTAAAAACAAATGTTTTCTACTGAAATAATGAATCTACACAAAATATATTCAATAAAATATTCAAATTTTCTACCAAACAAATACATTTCCGAAGACAAAAAATGAGTTTTTCACCGAATAGTTAAATTTTCTACCAAAAAGACGAATTATCGAAAAAAATTTATTAATTCTGAACTAAAAATTTCAATTTTAAAATAAATTCAACTTAGAAATCTAATAAGTTTTTGCTACAAAAAAATGCGTACATCGCTAACGTAAAAAATTTTTTTTTTTTAATTATAAGCCTTTAAAATCTAATGATTTCTATTTTGAAATGTCAATTTTCTTTCAGAAAAAAACGCAAAAAAAATCACAAAACGTAAATTGTTGAAAAATCCTTTATCATTGGAATCTAATAATATTTTATGAAAAATACCTATTTTCGTTAAAGGCAAACCTAGGCGAAAATAAGAAAAAAATTGTAATTTTCATTGAAATATAATTTACAAAAGCTTATAAAATACTATTTAGCAAATTTTTGAACCTAAAAAATGATTAACCAACTATTATTTGACGTATTGTCCCTAAATAAAATAAATTAAACAATTTATTAATTATTTACGCTCAATATTTAAATTTGTATTAAAAGTACTTTCTAGAAACAATTTCAACAACAGTTTTCGGCTTTTTTTGAAAAAAAAGTAGGGTCAAATTAACCAACTCTATGTTAAAGAGTCGATAACTGATTTATCAGAGTTTTGGTAGATTTTTGTTTTAATTTTATCAAACACTTTTTTTATTTATTTAAATATATTCCAGAGTACGAGTATCAATTTAAGAAATCGTAATCAAGATTTCTTCATATTTTTCAACTTTCATAATTACCTCACAAATGATGAAATGAGGTAAAAATGGAAGGAATATAAAACATAAAACTAATTAAAAGTGGCTCAAAAGTTTCCTAAAGAAAGAGAAATTACCTCTTTTTCGTGAAAATTTCCATATCGAGAATATGATGAGAGAAATTGTAACGGAACGAGAAAATAATCCATGGAAACTGGAAAGCTTTGTCTCCTCTTAGTTTATTCCAATCCAATAAACTTTATTAATACAATTCTTTTTTATTTTTACATTCTCATCCTATAATGAGAAGAAATGAGAAGAAAAAAGACTAGATTTGTATAAAATTTGCCCCCCCCCCTTTTTTTTTGTCACATTTTCACGTTTTGAGACCCCCTGAACCAAAAAAACAGGTTTTTACCAAATTTCTGTCCGTCTGTTTGTCTGTCTGTCTGTAGATTTTTAGTTTGTTAGCACAATAACTTTCAAAAAAATTGACCGATTGGATTGGCCTTCGGTATACTCTTTGAGTCCATTATACTAAATGTTAAGTTTGTTAGCTAGCCATTTTGGATAAAAATTCAAAACGTGAGCACATTTTGAAAATTTGGGAAAACACTTTTTTTTAATGTTTAAAAATTCTATGGGCGGATGTTAATATTAGCTAAAAAGGCAAACAAGATATTTCTGTTACTTTTTTTGATAGAATACAGATTACCGAAGTCAAAGCATTTACAAAATTACAAAAAACAAAGGAAAATGAAAATTCTAAGCCAAAAAAACACACAATATGAAAAAAAGGCAAAAAAAGAAAAAATTTTATTTTCGAACACCCTAAAATACAAAATACAAAAAAAAATATGAAAGACAAATGTTGTGCACACAAGAAAGATCTACAAATTTTTCATTTTTTCATAGGATGTGTAATTTTTGTTTCAATCGTGAAGAATAACGTTAACAGAAAAAAAAAGAACTTTTTTGACTGAAATTCTATTTTGTATGCAAATTAGACTATTTTGTTTAACATTCTTTTCTTTTCGTAGAAAAGAAGTCTCATTAGTTAAAACATCATATTTTTGGATAAATTTTATTTTCTTTGGTTAAAAATTTAACTATCCGGTTGAAAACTCTTCTTTTTTATTGAAAATTCATGATTTTTAGTAGAAAGTTCATGCTTTTTATTGACAATTTATCTTTTTTTGTAGACATTCAATATTCTTGGTTATAAATTCGTCTAATAGTTGAAAAATTATTTTTGGCTAAAAATTCATCTGTTCAATTTTTCAATAAAAAAAAAAAATAAAAAATGTGAAAAGCTCACAATATTATGTTAATGTGAGGAAACAAACATTTGTGGGAATCACAGGTTGAAATTAATTATTTAATTGAGCATTGGCTTCAATGATTTTTTTTTAACTATAAAATATAATTATTTTTTTTTAGTAGAATATTAATCTTCTTGGTGACTACTTCAATTTTCTTATTGAAAATTTAACTATGAGGTTCAAAACTCCTTTAAAATTCAAAATTTGTTTGAAAGTTTTTGTATTTTGTTCAAAATTATTCTTTTTGATTAAACATTTTTTTTATTGGAAATTAATTTTGTCACTAAAAATTAAACTATTTCATTTTTCGTCGAAAATGTATCTTCTTTGGTACAAACTTAATGTTCTTTATTGAAAATTCATCTGTTTGGTTGAAAATATTATCATTTGGATAAAAACTTCTCTTTTTGGTCGAAGATTTAATTTCAAATTAAAATATTTGTTGATTGAAATAATATGAACTATTATATTTTTCGTCGAGAATGCATCTATTTTGGTTGAAAATTCATGCATTTTGTCAAAAATTCAAGTATTTTATTTGTTTGAAAAGTAATTTTTTTGTTGAAAATTTAATCTTTCTTGTTTCAAAATTCGATTTTTCGTTTCCAAATTGATCTCGTTTGTTGAAAAAAATGCTATTTATTTATTTGTCTTTTTGGTTAAATTCATCTGTGAATTTAATTATTTTTGTAGAAAGTCCAAGTATTTGATTGGAGAATAACAAAAATTTTTGTTGAAAATTCAACTCTTTATTTTTTTGTAAAATGTTGATTTTGGTTCGGAGATTCTTCTCTTTTGGTGAAAAAATTTTTGAAGATAATTCAGCTATTTTTTTTTATTTTCTGATTGAAAATGCAACTACTTTTCTGTAAGTTTACCTACATTGTTAAAAATTCAGTTCGGTTGAAGATTCATAATTGTGGCTGAAAATTCATCTCTCATTGAAAATTCTACTATTTTCTTTGAAATTCTATTTTTTTTTAAGGGTGAAAAATTCAAATATTTTGGTAGCAAATTCAACTATTTGTTTAAAAATTTACTTTTTTGTTGAAAATTTAACACTTTTGTTGAAAATTCGTCTATTTGGTTGGAAAACTGTAGAAAGTTCAACTATTTAGTTGCATATAAACTTTTTTGTGGAAAAGTAATATTATTAAAGTGAAAATGCAATTATCTAGTTGTAAATATACTTTTTTGTTGAAAATTCAGCTCTTTTGTTGGAACTTTGTCTTCTTGGTTTGAAAGTGGTAGAAAATTCAACCATTTTGTTGAAAATTCAATTGACGCATATTTCTTTTTTAATTAAGTTTTCATTAATTATCATCATTTCAGTTATTTTTCATTTTAAGCTATAAAATTAGGGAAGTGAAAAAAGTAACATTTTTTGAAAATATAACTGTTTGGTAGAAAATTCATATTCTTGGCTTGAAAATACAACAATTGAGTGGACAATGTTGTCTTCCTTGTTGCAAAATTCGACTTTATCGTTTCTAAATCGTTCTCGTTTGTTAAAAAAATCTCATTTATTTGTCTTTTTCGTTCAATTCATCTGTGAATTCAATTATTTTGGTAGAAAATCCATCTATTTGGTTGAAGAATAACGAACATTTTTGTTGGAAATTCAACTCTTCATTTTTTTGTAGAATGTTGATTTTGGTTGGGAAATTCATCTTTTTAAGAAAAGAGATTCTGAAGAGGGTTCAGCTATTTTTTTTTAATTTGTCTTTTCTGATGGAAAATGTAACTATTTTTCAGGAAAATTACCTACTTTGTTAAAAATTCAGTTATTTGGTTGAAGATTCATAATTGTAGTTAAAAATTCATATCTCATTGAAAATTTAACAATTTTTTTTCACATTCGATTTTTCTTTGAAAGGTAGGAAATTCGAATATTTTCCTAGCAAATTCAACTATTTGATTGAAAATTAACTTTTTTGTTAAAAATTTAACATTTCAGTTGAAAATTTCTCTTTTTCTGTTTTGAAAACTTAAAAAGTCCAAATACTTGGTTATACATCAACTTTTTTGTTGAAAATTAATATTTTCGGTGTGAAAATGCAACTAATTGGTTGAAAATTCACTTTTTTGTTGAAAATTCAACTCTTTTGTTGAAAATTCGTCTTTTTGGATTGAAAATGGTAGAAAATGTCACTATTGGGTTGAAAATTAACGTTTTTGATGAAAATTAAGATTTCCCCTATGAAAATTCGACCGTTTGTTTAAAAATTCTTGTGTTTTGATAAAAATTGGAGTATTTTGGTACAAAGTCCAAATTGGGTCGAAAATTAGCTTTTTGTTAAAAATTTAACTCTTTTGTAGAAAATTCCTTTTCTTTTTGTTTGAAAATGCTAGGAAATTTAACTATTTGTTTGAAAATTTACTTTTTTGTTGGAAATTTAACTGTTTTGTTTGAAATTAGACATTCTGGTTTGAAAGTGGAAGAAAATTCAACTATTTGTTTGAAAAATTGACTTTTTTACCGGAAATGAATACTCTTGGTATGAAAATTCAACCACATGGTTAAAAATTCATGTATTTTGTTAAAACTTTGAATATTTTGGCAGACAGTGCGAATTTTTTCGAAAATTAAATTTTTGTTGGAAGTTCGTCTTTTTGGCTCAAAAGGTTATTTTTCTCCTAAAAAATAATTAATATTTTTTGGGTCAAAATACAAATGTTTGGTTAAAAAATGTGACTGAAAAATCTTACTTTAATTAATTAATTTTTTTAACGATAGAATACTCTTTTAATAATTTTTAAAATATGGCTCTTAAATATAATTTATTTGACAATATCGCTTTTACTTGTTGACTTTCATGATAAATTTTGTAAACCACATTATTCTTGACCTTCTTGTTCATTTTTCCATATTTATATTCTTAATTTCAAACAGTAGAATGAGATCTCAAGAATTCTCAAATATTTCAAAGGTTTTTCCTCTTTCAATTCTTATAATTGTGAATTATCTTGAGGCACTCAGAGGAATTTTCGATTACTTTTCATGGTTTGAAAGGAAGTTCAGAGAACAAACCAAATTTTTTTTGCTAAAAATTTCTGACATTTTAAGGCCTTTTTCAGAGATTCCGTGGATTTATATACAAAGATAAGCAATTTATACCAATTTTTATCAACTAATTTTCTGTTGAAATATAACCCTTTAAAGCTAAAATGTTTAAATAATACTGCAATTTTCTTTTTCGATGAACACTTTTTGACCGCTGCCCTTCATGTGATTATATCGCGGGAGGGAGGGGGGGGTGAACATATATATTTCTTTTCTTTCCACTAAAACTTATAATTTTTCAATTTTTCAATCACAATATCCCAATCAAGAGAAAATTATATATATATGGTGCTTCATGAGATCTAAAAAAATTTCAAATATTTCAAAGGTGTTCCCTCTTTCAATTCTTATGGTTTTAAATTATTTTGAGGTATTCAGAGAAAAGTATTCACGTAAGGAAACTAGATATCTTATGTATACGTGAGACAAATAAAAAGGGATGCGAAAGTGAAAACATAAAAAATGTGGTGTTGAAAGTCGATTTTAAAATATGATCAGAAGTAGATAGTGAATCACATAGTAGTCAAGGGGTCCGTTTGATTATTAATGAAGAAACAAGACAGCATCTCAAAGATTATGATTTTGTATCTTCCAGATTGTTGTGGGCTAGAATGAAGGTAGGAATCAGAAGATTTATTTATCATAGCGTGCAACATCCCAGTTGATAGAAACCCGAGGGAAGTCAGAGACGCCTTCTGGGACACTTTAAATAATACAATTAGTACTTGCGGTCAACGTAAAAGAATAATTTTGCCAGGAGATATGAACGGATAGGTCGGCGTCCAACGTCAAGATACAGATAAAGAAAGGTTTCTAGGTAAATTTGGAGACCCAAGGAAATTTTCCTCTTTTTTTGTTCCACTTCCCCTTTTATCAATTTTTAAAAATGCCTTTTGAATATAATTTCTTAAAAAATATCGCTTTTATCTTATTCACTCCCTGAATAAATTTTGTGATGCCCATTATTTCTGATCTTCAGGTTCATTTTTTCATGTTTATAGTCTTAATTTTATCTCTACGGGTTATATATCTACGGTACTATATCAAATTTCATTCCATCTCGTAATAAAATCCTACCCTGAATTTATTTTTCTCATAAGAAATGAAAAATATTACAATACATCAGCAATCGTCTCTGATAAAGGGAGAATTGTTATGAGGGTTTTAAGGTCGCTGGCTATCCTTTGACCATTTTTCAAATCGGAAATAAATCCATACTTTGTACGTTTCTTCATTTCGTGACCTCTTTTCTGTATTTCCACCTCAACGTCGCAAAAGAATAATTCTTTTCTGAGAGAGGGATTTGAAATCGTCCCTTGGATTTTCTACAGTTTTATCACAGAATCTTCCCTTCTTTGCGAATTAAAACTAAACCACTGAAATTTCAAGAGATCTCGAAGATTTCACAGTTATTCAGTGTATTTCTTATTTTATATATAGTAAAACGTTTTATATATTAAAATTTGCAACTTTCAAAATTATAATTTGTTTCTAACATACTTAGTTTTCCTATTTCAATAGTAATATTTTATAGTTTCAATTTATAAGAAAGGATTCGCTGATACACTAGAAATAATTCTTTTTCAATTAATTATTGACTACATACAAGAAAAAATCGTTTTCACTTGTCCAAACAAAATTATAATGGATCTATAAAAAAACACATTTTCGAACAGAAATGAAAAACATTACGGAAATGAATAGATTCAGAATGTTGAAAATATTTGAAAATGATTCAAATGAAAAATTTCAAAATATTTCAAGATATTTGAAATACTTTGAAATATTTCATAAGATTTCCCAGTTATTTGAACCATTTATATTTTTATAAAAACAACAAAACTATTGAAATTCCCAAAATTGTAATTTGGTTTGTTCATTTATGACATTTATGATATTTAAACCAAAAAAAAAAGCTGTTGAAATTCTTTAAATTGTGCATTGTTTTCCATCATACTTTGGTTCTTCATTTCTGCTATTTTGTAGTTTTTATTTATAACAAAATTGTAATTTTTCAATACTCTGGAACAGATAAATTCAAAATTTTAAATTATCTTATAAATTATTAAAAACATTGTATATGTGTTATGTTAGTTCTTTTCGCTGAAAATCAGTATTTTTGAAGAATAGTTTTAATTTAAAATAATAAAGTTTCGAAGAAGACTTAAAATTTCTAACAATTTTAGGCTGTGTTAGTTTTTTTACCTGAAATTAGTATTTTCAAGCAAAAGTCAGGATGACGATTTCAATTCTTTGAAAATGTATGTTATGTTAGCATTTTGTACTAAAATTTGATATTTTAAAACAAAAAAAATGATAGTTCGAACAATATTTGCAATGTTTGCACAGTTCTAGGTTATGTAGACGTCTTTCATATGAAATCGGTTATTTTAAAGCAAAATAATTACATTTCGGAAAAGTTTTTTGATTCTGAACACATTTCGGTTATTTCATTGTTTTTCTTCACAAATTGTTGATATTGACCACCAATTTTTTGACATTAAAATAATTTTTCAAAATTAATATTCTGGAATAATTGAAATAAATTAAATAATCAATTGCAATGGAAGAAGAATGCAAAAAGTTGTCAAAAAATGCGGACAGCAGGAATCGAACCCAGACTTTCTGCTTACACATCCTGAGGGCCACCGCACAGTGGGACTAAGAAAGTATAAGTGGACAAATCAATTTGTAGCCTACACTATTCATCCAATTCAAACATTTATTTTTAAAATAAAAGCTTTTTAAATTTGGAAAAGGTGTGTCTGATTAGATTTTTTTCCATTATTTAAAAATTTGTTATCTGACAACAAAGTTAAAATTTTTTTTTCAACTTTTTCCAATTAATTTCTTTTAGGAAATTCCGATTGACCAAAGATGATCTCAAAACAGTGTTATATCTATAAAGGAATAATTTCCAGTTGGTAAGAATAATTTCACAGAATTGTTATTCTGTTATAAACAAATTAATGAATAAAAGTCATTTTTTGGGATTGGCAATGTTTAGCTCATTGAAAATAATATATTTTGTATAAAATGTGAGAGAAATGAATGTTCAAATACCACTAATTAGGAAAACATGCTTTTTGGTAATTATTTAAACAATTTTTATAAACAAATTCACATTTTGGATATTTCTCAATGAATAGGCTCAATCAAAGGTTTCAGTCGGCAAAAAATGAACCAAAAATGCATTTATTTATAACAATTGTTTAATTAATGAATAATAGTTGTCAATTTGCAAAGTGCCATAGCAAAGAGTCATCATAAAGACATTAACAGTTTTATTTAAAATTCGTCTGTTTGGCTTGGAAATAATAAGATAATAGAGAAATTTGGTGCCAAAATAGTTCTAGAAAGGCACCTCCTTCATTCGATTTTCGTAAATACCAAGTGAAGTGTAATCTCCCTAGGGATTTCAAGTGTTCCCTTTTTCTATCATTGAGATGTTGAAGAAAATAAAATTTTCAAAAAACGCCTTAATTTTGAGACTTAAAATTGTATAGCCTAAAATGGTTCCATTTTATGTCCATAGATTCACACAAAAGCTTCATCTGCCTAACTCTTCCGAAACATCTCCGTTTTCTACCCTTGAGGTATTACAAAATTGGAAAAAAATGCTATTAATGTCCTAACATAAAAACCCAAATCTCTATGGATAAAAATAATTTTATTTCATATTCAAAGATACCCGGGCAAATTTTATCTTCCTATCTCTTCTGGAACTGCAGTTTTTCCCTTATTTCCTACCCTTGAAATATTGACATTTAATAAAAAAATGATCCGACATCTGAATCCAAAACTTCATGAATCAAACTGGTCTAATTTATTATTGAAAGTACCAGAAAATGTAAAATCACCCTAGCTATTCCGAAACGCCCGAGTTTACGACCTTTAAGATGTTGAAAAATAAAAAATAAATAGAAAAAATACTCCAAACTGAAGACTTAAAATTGTATCCTTCAAAATGGTTAAATTTGATATTTAAAGCTAATAAGACAAATTTCATCCCCACATGTCTCTTGGAACATCCCAATTTTCTACTCTTGAGATACTGAAAAGTCAACAAAAAATTCCAGAAAATGCCCCAATTCGGAGAGTGAAAATTTTACGGTTTGAAAAATTCCATTTGGTAATGATAGCTATCAAGAAAAGTTCAATCTAACAAGCTTTTTTCAAACAGACTCGTTTTACACCCTCCAGGTATTGGAAAATTAGGAAACAAATTTCTGAAAATGCTCTAACATTAAAAACTTGAATTTTATGGCGTAACATGTTTTGATTTGATATGCAAATATACTCGAAAAAAATCAGATCCTTCATTTCTTCAGGAAGACCCATGTCTTCTACCCTTGATATATTAAAAATTACAAAATAAATTTTAATAAAATGGCACAGCTGAGAGACCTAAAATGTTATTGTTTTAGATGGTTCCCTCGGATATTCGAAAAGACTCAGAAAAATGTAATCCCCCTAGCTCTTCACAAAAACATTTCTAAAAAAATGCCACAACTACGAGGCTCAAAACTGTAGCATTAAAAAAGGTTTTATTTGATATTCAAAGATACCAAGAAAAATTTATCTCCCTGGCTCTTTCACAACACCCTTGTTTTCTACCCTTGAGATATTGAAAACCGCAACAACAACAAAAATTTTAAACACCCCATTTGCGGGACCTAAAATTCATATCCGTGAAGTCAGCACATGAACAATTAAATATCCATCTTTTGTTCATTGGAATCGTTTGGTCATGTTTGCGATCTAAATTTTGTCGTTTGGACGGCAAAACTCGAAAAGACATTGAGTTTTCAAAATTGGACTGCTAACTTTACGCTGCGAAACAAATTGTAATTTTTTTCAAAATTTCTTCACCAATAGTTTGGATGTCGTTGAGTCGCGTTTGGAAGCTCACTTTTGATGTTTGGACGATGAAATTGTGTGAGTTATTGAATAAAAAAGTCATTAGCACCATAATCGCGAGCGGCGCCTTCTCAAGTAGTAGTGACCTTCTTTGGTCAGCCGTCTCCTCAAATATAATATGATGTGCCAGACACCGCGAAAACTGTGTTACCGAAACTTTCTAAAAATTACAAAAAAAATGTTCATCATCTAAATTTCCGTATATTTTCAAAATCTTCAAAATTTCTGAAATTATAAAAATTATAAAAATTTCTGAATTTTACAGAATGTTCAATTTTCTAAAATTTTCTCTGAAATCACCCAAATTTCTAAAATTATTATAACTTCTAATATTCAACAAATTTCAAATTATCAAAGTTTCACAAATTTAAGAAATATAACAAATTTGGAACATTTTAGAGATTTTAGAAATTTTGAACACTTCATAAAATACTGAAATATTCGAAAATTTTATGAATTTTAGGAAATTTTACAAATTTGAGAAAAGGGAAATTTGAGAAAATTTAACATTTTATAAAAATTTCTCGAATATATGATGATAATATCATGTGTCAGATATCCGGACAAGAAGACTTGTCAACAAATCAAATTTTTCGAAGATGTGCATGATTTCAGCCCATTTTCATTCCTGTGAAGCGGGGCTAAAGTTCTACTTTTATATATTATAATAAATATCTATATATATTGAAAATTTTCCCAATTTCTCATGTGTTCCAAATTTCTGAAAAAAATTATCCGAATTTCATAAAATGATCAATTTTCTAAAATTTGTAAAATTTTTTCAAATTTGTGAAATTTTCTAAAATTTGTGAAATTTTCTAAAATTTGTGAAATTTTCTAAAATTTGTAAAATTTTCCACATTTTTCTAATATTTCTAAATGTTATGAAATGTTAAAAATTTCTAAAATTTGTTATATTTCTAAAATTAGCGAAATTTTCATAATTTTAAATTTTTTGAACATTAGAAGGTATAATAATTTTAGAAATTTGAATGATTTCAGAGGAAATTTTAGAAAATTGAATATTTTATAAAATATTCAATTTTATTAAATTTTCTGAAATTTGTAAAATCTTCAAAAATTTTATAAATTTTTCAAAATTTGTAAAATTTTCCAAAATGAATAAAATTTCTTAATATTTCTGAACTTTATGAAATGTTCAAAATTTCTAAAATTTCTTATATTTCTAAAATTTGTAAAATTTTGATGAATACAAATTTTTTGAACATTAGAAATTATAATGATTCTAGAAATTTGAATGATTTCATATGAAATTTTTGAAAATTGAACATTTTATAAAATGTTGAATTTTCTAAAACTGGCAAAAATTTGTAAAATTTTCTAAAATTTGTAAAATTTTCTAAAATTTGTAAAATTATGTAAAATTTTACAAAATTTACAAATTTGTAAAATTTTTTAAAATTTATGAAATTTTCTAAAATTTGTGAAATTTTCTAAAATTTGTGAAATTTTCTAAAATTTATGAAATTTGCCAGCATTTTCTAAAATTTATAAATTTTTATAATATTTCTCAGCTTTATGAAATGCTCAAAATTTCTAAAATTTGTTACATTTCCAAAATTTGTAAAATCTTGATAATTAAACTCTGTGTGAACATTAGAAATTATAATAATTTTAGAAATTTGAATGATTTCAGAGGAAATTTTAGAAAATAAAACATTTTATAAAATGTTAAATTTTCTAAAATTTATAAAATTTTGTAAAATTGATTAAATTTCGTTAAATTTGTGCAATGGCCTAAAATTGATAAAAATTTCTAATATTTGTATTTTTATTTAAATTTTCTAAAATTTGTAAGATTTTTAAAATTTTCTAAAATTTATAAAATTGTATAATATTTCTGAATTTTATGAAATGTTGAAAGTTTCTAAAATCATTCAAATTTCTAAAATTATTATAATTTATAAAATGTTCAAAAATGTTCAAATTATCAAAATTTCTAAAATCTCTCAAATCTTCAAAATTTGTTATAATTCTGAAATTTGTAAAATTTTGATAATTTAAAAAATTTTTAACGTTGGAAACTATGATAATTTTAGAAATTTGAATCATTTCAGAGGAAATTTTAGAAAATTGAACATTTTGGAAAATTCAGAAATTTGTATAATTTCAGAAATTTCGAACAATTTAGGAATTTTGAAAATCTTAGAAATTTTGATAATTTTGAAAATATACGGTAATTGAGATAATACAAAAAATTTCAAAACTTTTCGAAAGTTTCGGTACCACAGTTTCCGAGGTGCCTGACACATCATATCATATTTAAGGACACGGCTGACCAGAGAAGGTCACTACCACTTGAGAAGGCGCCGCTCGCAAGTATGGTGCTGATTACTTTTTCATTCGATAACTCACACAATTTCGTCGTCCAAACGTCAAAAATGAGCTTCCAAACGCGACCAAACGATATCCAAACTATTGGTAAAAAAAATTTGAAAAAAATTATTATTTGTTTTGAAGCGTGAAGCTAGCACTCAAATTTTGAAAAGTCCATACCTTTTTGAGTTCTGCCATTCAAACGACAAAATTTGGTTTCCAAAAATGGCCAAACGATGACTAAAACTTTCCATTAAACAAAAGTTGGATATTTGATGGTTGTTGTGCTAACTTTACGGACATCTACAACTTTAGGGTTGAAAAGGATACTAACTCTTCCGCATCACCCCCGTTTTCTATCCTTAAGATATTAAAAAAAAAAAAAATTTCGAAAAATGCCCTAACTTCAAGCCTTTAAGTATGATAGAACCAGAAGTAAAAAAAATACAAATAATAAATAAAATTGAAATGAGTGAAAAAATGGTTTAATAATATTTTTCTCGGTTTCACGAAAGGCTTGTCGGATAATATCGGGGTCACTGAATAAGTCTCAAAAGGTGGTCTTCTTGAAACAAATGCAAAAGCACGTTTCCAGTGCGTGGTAGGAATAATATTACTTGCCCTTTCCATGGATTTAAAATTTGCGTCTATAAATTCCTCGATGGAAAATGAAAACCAGAATGAAGAAGGAAAAAGGAAGAAAGTGGAGAAAAGTGCTGAAAGAGCCGCGAAGAAAAACAAGAGCACAATTTTATTTCTCAGCGTGTGTTCCATTAAAGCAATATTTTTCCATTTTCTGTCGTCTTTTTCTTCGCTAACCAAGACGATTTATTTTATTTTAATGCTTATTTTAACCTTTTCAAAAAAATAACTCTGAACGAAGAATTTTAACTTTCTTTAGGAATCAAGGGTTGTTTTTCTATATATTCCTTGTTTCGGTCAATTTTAAATAGTTTAAAAGATTTTATTGATTTTCAACGATTTTTAATAATAAGTGATTTAAAACAGTGAATTTTGGAAAATATTTATAATTCTGAGTTTGGCCAACAGATAATTTTTGGTCATACGAATTGAAATTGTGATTAGGCGCAGAGAATTTCGGAAATATTGATATCTGTGAGTTTGAACAGGGATTTTTCTATTTCCTTCTTCTGAATCAATTTAAACTTATGTTCCGAAATTTCCATTTAGTGTTAAGAATTTTCGCTTGAAAGTTAAATAATAATTCTTAACGAAAATTCCCTGCCCTGAAGTCTAGATTTTTTCCGAAGTGTAAATATTATAATTCTTTACTGAAATTTCTGTTCCATAGTCAAATTATGGCAAATTTTTATCTGCAAGAAAATAAAGTTTAGATTCAGACAAAATTATTATTCTTTGTGAAATTTGCTGTTGCAAAATCAGAAAATTGTTCCCTGTTCCAAAGTCCAAATTATAATTCTTGGCAAAAAATTCCTGACCTGATTTTCAAAATTATGTTTCTTTCCTCAAATCCCCTGTATTAAATTCAAAATTATAATACGCTTCTGCTCAAAAGCCAAAATTATTAGCAAAAAATTTAATTTAATTTAATGTCGATTTGGAACAAGGCATTTTCAAAATCTGACGAATGTTGACTTTGAACAGGGATTATTTCTGTAAATTCTCTTTTCATATATCAGAATTGAAATTATTTTGAAAAATGTCTCATTTTTCGTAAAAAATTACCTGTTCAAAGACAAAATTTTAATTTTTCACGAAATCCCCTTTCCCAACTTTCAAGAAATTTTCGATAAAATTCAAGGATATTAAATATTGCAGAGAATTAAAAAAATTTTCGAGGAATTTTCAAGATGTTCAAAAAGTTTCAAGATGTTTCAAGGAATCTTAGAAAATTCAAAAGTATTTGGAATACCTTAGAGAATTTTAAGATATTCCAAGGAATCTTTGATAGATTTTCATAATTTGAAGGGATTTCAAAGGATTTGGAAGATTTCAGTAAATTTTAAAAAATTTCGAGAAATTTTCAAGAGCTTCAAAAATTTTCAAAACGTTCGAAGGGATTTTAGAAAATTTGAAAGTATTTGGAATACTTGAGGGTATTTATAGATATTTCACGGAATTTTTGAAAGATTTTGATAATTTGAAGGAATTACAAAGGATGTGGAAGATTTTAGTAAATTTTTAAAAATGCCAAGGAATTTTTAGTAGCTTCAAAAAAGTTTCAAGGGATTCCAAAATAGTTGAAAGGATTTTCAATAGATTCCAAGTATTTGAAGCTATTTGAAAGCATTTTGAAGATTTGAGGGTATTTTGAAAATTACGAGAAATTTTCAAGAGCTTTTAAAGGATTCAGAAAGATTTCTAAGGATTTTATCAGAGTTCCCAGGATTTCAATAATTTTAAGGTATTTAATTCCAGAATATTTTAGGGTATTAAAAAATATTTCAACAAAGTTTTATAGATTTTGTTTTTTTGAAGAGATTCAAGAGAATTTTAAAGATTTTATGGTATTTTATTAATTTCCAGGAAATTTTCAAGAACTTTAAAAAGTTTTAGGGGATTTCGAATGACTTGAAATGTTTTTTGATAGATTTCAATAATTTAAAGGTATTCGAAAGGATTAAAAAAATTTCAGGGTATTTTTAAAGAATTTCGGTAAATAGGAAACGATTTTATAGGAACTATAATGTTCCAGGATATTACGTTATTTCGAACATATTTCAATTAGTTAAACTGAATTTATAGAATTGTAAAGATTTGTAAGTATTTCAAAAATTCCATGTAATTCTCGAGAGCTTTAAAAAGCTTGGAGGGATTTCAAAAAATTTCAAATCATTTGAAATATTTTAGAATACTGAAAAATATTCTATGAACTTTTAATTCATTTTGATAATTTGAAGGGATTTCAAAAGATTTTGAAAATTTTAGGTAATTTGAACAAATTCTCAAGGATTTTCAAGAGCTTCAAAAAGTTGAAAGGGATTTCAAAGAATTTTAAAGGAATTTTAATATATTTAAATAATTTCAAAGCATTCAAAAGCATTTTAAAGATGTAAGTCTAAGGAATTTTATAATATTTACAAAGATTTTGATAAATTCAAGGTATTTAAAAGCTCTCAAGATATCTTAATAAATTGAAAAACAATTTTGATGTTTTTAATTGTTTGAAGACATTTCAAACAATGTTAAAAATTTTTGGGTATTTTTTCCAATTATAAGGAATTTTCTAGATGTTTATTCAATTTCAAGGGATTGTTATAAATTTTAGATATCTTAGAGTATTTTCGAGAATTTCTAGGAAATTTTAACAGTTTAAAAATGTTTCAAGAATTTCGAAACATTTCAAAGGATTTTAAATATTTTAGGCAATTTTAGAAGATTTCATCAAATTTTGAATTCATTTTAATAATTTGAAAAGATTTCAAAGGATTTTAGATATTTCTGGGTGAAGTATATTCTCGAATTCCTAGAATATCTGGGAAAAGGGATTTTGTAAGACTTTCGAGGAATTTAGTCATTTCAAAGTTTTATAAAAGCTTCCAAGGTAATTCAATAAATTATACAAGATTTCAGAAAATATTTTCAGATTTCACACAATTTCACAGAATTTTATAATATTTAATGGATTTCAATGACTTTTTCCAATATCTTTGGCAATCAATTTGATTTAATTTTGAATTTATTTTCAATTCTTATTAAATAATGCAGATTTTTTTTCTTCTGAATTATCGTGAATTTTTGAATTCACTTAAATCGCTTTAGAATTCACATCAAATTCTTATAAATTTCAAAGAATTCTTTTCAATTTTTTTTATTCAAAAGAACATTAGTTGCCCTGAGAATGATAAATTTAAAATTTAGAAATTTAATTTCAAAATTATTTTATTCCATTGACGAGAGATTCTAAATTTAAAGTTTAAAATTACTTATTAATAATATCCTTATAATACTATCAAAATATCATTATCAGGGTGGTGCAAAGAAAGTTCAGATTTGTTTCTCAAATGGTACACCCAGCATTTTGTAAATAAAATGTTCAATTTATTTAAGTCATCGCTGCAAAATAAGTTTTTTTAGTTCGACCAAATACAATGTACGTTATTCAGTTAAATACGTTACTCAGATTTTTGTCAGACTTAAAAAAAAGGCATTTTATTTTTCAAAACCGGCTCGAAGGACCCCCAAATACTTCTTTTAAATTCCACCAAAACTGTGAGTGACGTTTTTATTGAAAGGAGTATACTGTATGCATGCAGGAGTAAAAATACACAAACAGTATTTATTTAAATAAAATAAACACTTTATTTACAAAAACTGATTTGGGGGACCCTTATATATTTTTGAAAGTTCTCTTAAAAAGCAGTCGTAATTTTGAGACTAACAGGAACAATTTGCTAGTTACAAACAAAAATAAAGCTTCTTATAGACCATCCTTATAATTGTTCAATTTAATAAAAAAAAATGTATTTTTTTTATAAGAGAGTCTTATGTTTTTCCCAGAGGAGCAATCAGATCCTCTGATATTGGAAGAAATGAGCAAAACAGGTTACGGATAGTCAAATTAATCGGCTGACTCGATAGTAGTGGAACGGTCTTCCCTCAGGGAATATCCTCTCAAGTCTTATTGGAGAAAGGATTTTCTGAAGTTTAAAAATAAAGCTTCCTTTTAAATTAGAGAATTCATCTCATATATTAAATAAGGAAATTAAATTTAAATCAGGAGTGCAAATTAAATGTGGAATTTTTTTTTATATCTACTTATTTTTAATTAATAATGAATTCAAATTTTTTATTTCAAACTGAACTTAGAAATTTCATTGCTTGAAACCATTTTCGTAAAAATGAGCTTATTAATATTTTTTTTTGATCAGGCAAAAAATAAATTATGAAATTCTTTTGTTGATAAAATGATTGGGAATACTCTACTTGTTTAAACACAAAATTCGAAACCGTATAGATACATTATACAGACCAATACTATCGACAAAAAAATTTAGTACATGTTTGTATTTTCAACCATATATATAGTTAAATTTCCAGTTCAAAAAACAATATAAACTAAATAAAAATTATTAACTAATGTAATTCAACTGAAAAAGACGAATTTTTAACAAAATATTTGAATCCACTACCAAATTAATGAATTTTCAACACCAAAAAATTTAATTTCCTGCCGAACTAGATGAATTTTCAACTTATACAGGACATTTTTAAGCTAAAATGGTATAGTACCAATATTAAATAAGAAATTAATTTTAAAACAAGACGAGTTTTCAACAAAATAGTTGAATTTTCATATAAATAGTTTAACTTTTAACCAACCAGATAAATTTTCTTTTAAAGTAGTTAAATTTCCAACCAAAAACATTAATTTAAAAAAAAATTCTTTTGTCAAAGAAAGATTTAATAGTTAATATTTCAACGAAAACAGGGTTTAACTCAAAATCAAAAACAATTAAATACAACCAAAAAGGACAAATTTTTAAGAAAATATTTGAATCCTGAAACAAAATCGATTAACTTTCAACCAAGGAGTTGTATTTCCAACCAAAAAAGATGCAGTTTAAAAAAAGAACATTAATTTTTTATGAAAAAGACAAAATTTAAAAAAACGGTTAAATTTTTAATCAAGAAAGATGATCTGAACAATATAGATTATTTTTTTAAAAAGTAATGAAACTTTCTTCAAAATGTTTAATTTTTGCCATATTGCTGATTTTCTAATATGAAAAAATGAATTTCTGAAGAATACTTTTTACTAAAATACGAATTTTCAAAAAAATACCTAAATTTTTAACCAAGCACTTAAATTTTCAAATAAGAAGTATACATTTTAACCCAAAAATGGAATCGTGAAATATCGAGTTTAAAAAACTGATTTCCAATCAAAAAATGCGGATTTTCATCCAGTTTTATTGAACTAAAGAAAACGAATTTTCAACAAAATATTTGAATCCTCAACTAAATTGATAAATTTTAACAAACAAGATTAATTGCATATCTAAATAAATGCATTTTCAACCAAATACATTCATTTTTTACCAAATAGTTGAATTTTCATTTTATAGAGAAAATTTTCTTTACCAAAAAAGGTGTAGCTTCATTTTTAGATGAACATTTTTTTTTTTAATAAAAAGGCGAATTTCCAACGAAATAGTTACATTTCCAATTAAATAAATCAATTTTTAACAAAACAGTTTAATTTTATACTAAGGTAGTTAAATTCTCAACAAAAAATTATGAATGTTCGAAAAAAAGTAAATTATTTACAAAATAGTTCATCTTTAAACCATGTAGTTCATTAAAAAAAAGAGTTCTAAGCAAACATGTTATAGTTAATATTTCAAAAAAAAAAGATTTTGATTCTAAATCCAAAAAGCAGTTGAAGTAAACCGGACAAGACGAATTTTCAAATGTAAAACTCTAATTCATTTTTGAAATTAAAAATAGGACTACGATTGTTTTTTAGAAAACAAGAAAAAGTGTAAATCTGTAATTTTCTTAGACCTGAAAAATGTTGTCTTTGACTTCACAGCTGTTAAAGAAATTTTAAATTTTGAAAGAAAGGTCTGAAGAAATAAAGCCATTCTTTTTTTTGAATAATAATAATTAATTGGCTCTTAAACAATGTCATTTTGTGCTTATTCAAAAAAACTTCTCACTTGAGGAAAAGTTACCTTTTTTCATTTCACCCTTTTGTTAACATTTAATTAAAAAAACTATTGATAGAAAATTTCTTATGTTTTTTTCTACACCATAAAGCTATTGTAAACAGCAAAAAGTCGTTTGGGATTTTTGTTTGTTATTGAAAAAAACTGATTAATTTAATTAATACGAACTTGGGGATATACTTAGAATATTAAAATAGTTAGTATTACTTTTGTGAAAAACAATCAATCGACTCCATTCTAATGAGTTTTTTTAAACTGCCATTACATTTCAAACGTCCCTAGAAAATAAATTAACTTTGCCCACACCTTCTGCGATTCTCATAAATTCTTCTCTGCCATACTTCAATAAAATTGCAAATAATGTTCTGCTAAGATTGCTTCCTCTTTCCAATTATTCATATCCTTCGATCAATTTTTCATCACTGGAAAATAATTCTCCTCTACAATTTTTAAATATAAATATTATACGTTTGGAAATATAAATATTAGGGTGGCTCAAATAAAAAAACGCTTTCACACATTCGGGTGCAAAAAAGAATGTGAATTCTTCTCTAATTTTTTTAATACCAGAATTTTTTTTTTACATGGGAGGTTTTTTTTCTCAAAAATCATAAAAATAGCCGAAATGAAATGAAAATATAAAACGTTCGTCAAATTAGGCTTACTTAATTTTCTTGCCCCCCCCCCACCCTTATTCCTCTATTAATCATCCCCTTACTTCACACTTCACGCATCTTCTTATCCTACTTCCGACTCAATTCACCCTAATTTTTCCTCATTTCCCCTGATTCAACTTCTCTTATTTTCCCTACTCAACCTACTAAACCTCTCAATACGACCCTCATTTCCTCTCCCTACATTTCCCCTTCTTGAACTAATCACCCTTTCATCATTACCCCTCTTAACCGTCTCCTTATTTCACCTTAATTCCCGTAATTCCCCTCCTTGTAATTCTCCTCAGTTCTATTTGATCACCTTCTCTGATTAACCCTACTACCTTAACTTACACTCACTTTACATACTTCCCCTCACATCGCCTAATTACCCTAGGTCCCATTTCCTCACTCCCTCTGTTGATCCTCCTTCCCACTCACTTAGCACCTAATTTCTCCTTACTTTCCTTAATTGCCGTTCCCTTATTTTCTCTTTTTAACCTACTTAACCTACTCACACTATCATTACCACCTTCTTTTCCTTCCCCTCATTTTCCCTTCTTTAACAACTCACCCTTTCTTTATTTCCCCTACTACACATCTCCTCATTTCACCTTGTTTCCCATTATACCCCTTCGCCTAATTCTCCTCACTTCTCTTCGTTTCCCAACTCCTATTTTTCCTTCTACCTTCACTTACACTCACTTTACATATTTCCACTCGCATCTCCTAATTACCTTAGTTCCATTCTCCTCGCTCCCTCTACTCATCCTACTTTCCACTCACTTCACACATGTTTTCTCCTTAATCACCCTAATTCCCGTTTCTTTAGTTCTGCTACTGAATCTACTTATCCTCTCGTTAACCCGTTCTTTCCTTATTCCCATTTCCCCTACTTCAACAACTCAACCTTTCCTCATTTCTCCTACTACCCATCTCCTAATTTCACCTTAGTTTCCATTATTCCCCTCCTCGTAATTCTCCTCACTTCTCTTTGTTTCCCTACTCTTATTTTTCCTTTACCTTCACTGAGACTCACTTCACATACTTGCCCTTACAGCCCCTAATTACCCTATTTCCCTTCTCCTCACTCCCTCTACTTATCCTACTTCCCACTCACTTCACACATGTTTTCTCCTTACTCTACCTAATTGCCGTTCCCTTATTCTCTCTTCTTAACTAACTTAACTTACTCACACTCTCATTACCACCTTCTTTCCCTTTCCCTTATTTCTCCTACTTTAATAAACCCACTATTTTCTCATTCTCCCTACTACCCATATTCTCATTACACCTCACTTCTCATAACTCCCCTCCTCGTGATTCTCCTCACACATCATTGTTTACCTCCTCTCATTTGCCCTACTACCTTAACTTACACTTACTTTACATACTTTCACTCACATCCCCTAATTACCTTAGTACCCTTCTCCTCACTCCCTCTGCTTATCCTACTTCTCACTCACTTCACACACGTTTTCTCCTTACTTTCCCTAATTCCCGTTCCCGTAGCTCCCCTACATAACCTACTTGTTCTCTCATTAACCCCTTATTTTCTTTTCCCTCATTTCCCATACTTCAATAACTCACCCTGCCCTTATTTCCCTTACTACTCATTTCCTCATTTCACCTTACTTCCCATAATTCCCCTCCTCGTAATTCTCCTCGCTTCTCTTTGTTCCTCTACTCTTATTTTTCCTACTGCCTTAACTTACACTCACGTCACATACTTGCCCTCACATCCCTCAATTACCCTAGTTCCCTCCTTCTCACTTCCCCTGCTTATTCTACTTCCCACTCACTTCACACCTAATTTCTTCTTACTTTCTCTAATTGCCGTTCCCGTATTTTCCGTACTTGACCTACTTAACCTACTTAACCTAGTGGCACTCTCATGACCACATTCTTTCCCTTTCCCTTATTTCTCCTACTTTAACAATTTACCCTTTCTTCATTTCTTCTGTTATCTATTTCCTCATTACACCTCACTTCCCATAATTCCGCTCCTCGTAATTCTCCTCACTTCTCTTTGTTCACCTCTTCTCATTTGCGCTGCTACCTTAACTTACAGTCACTTAACATACATCCCCTCGCATCCCTGATTACCCTAGTTCAATTCTCCTCACTCCCCCTACTTTTCCTACTTCTCACTCACACACCTAATTTTTCCTAACTTTTCCTAATTCCCATACTCTTGTTCCCCCTGCTTAACCTACTTACCCTCTCATTAACACATTCTTTCCTTTGCCTCTATTTCCCCTACTTCAACAACTCACTGTTTCCTCATTTCCCCTACTATCCATCTCCTCATTTCACCATACTTCCCATAATCCCCCTTCTCGTAATTCTCCTCACTTCTCTTTGTTCGCCTACTCTTATTTTCTCTACTACCTTCACTTAGACTTACTTCACATACTTGCCCCCAATTACCCGAGTTCCCTTCTTCTTACTCCCGCTGCTTATCCTACTTCCCACTCACTTCACACCTAATTTCTCCTTACTTTCCCTAATTGCCGTTCCCGTTTTCTTCCTACTTGACCTCCCTAACCTAATTACACTCTCATTTCCACCTTCTTTCCCTTTCTCTTATTTCCCCCACTTTAATAACTCGCCCTTTCTTCATTTCCTGAACTACTCATCTTCTCATTTCACCTTACTTCCCATAATTCCCCTCCTCGTAATAATCCTCACTTCTATTTGTTCACCTCCTCTCATTTGCCCTTCTACCTTAACTTACAGTCACTTTACATACTTCCACTCGCATCCCATAATTACCCTAGTTTCATTCTCCTCGCTCCCTCCACTTATCCTACTTCCCACTCACTTCACACATGATTTCTCCTAACTCTCCCTAATTCCTGTTTCCTTAGTTCCCCTACTGAACCTACTTATCCTCTCATTGAACCCTTCTTTTCTCTTTCCACATTTCCCCCACTTCAATAACTCACCCTTTCCTTATTTCTCCTACTACAAATCTCCTCATTTCACCTAACTTCCCATGATTCCCCTCCTCGTAATTGTCCTTACTGCTCTTCGTTCCTCTACTCTTATTTTTCCTATTACCTCAGCTTACACTCACATCACATACTGGCCCTCACAAACCCCAATTACCCTAGTTCCCTTCTCCTCACTTCTCCTGCTTATCATACTTCTCACTCACTTCACACCTAATTTCTCCTTACTTTCCCTAATTGCTGTTCCCTTTTTTTCCTACTTGACCTACTTAACCTAATAACAGTCTCATTACAACCTTCTTTCCTTTCATTTATTTCCCCTACTTCAATAACTCACCCTTTCCTCATTTCTCCTACTACCCATCTCCTCATTTCACCTTACTTCCCATAATTCCCCTCCTCGTAATTCTCCTCACTTCTCTCTGTTCCCCTCTTATTTTCCCTACTTCCCCACCTCCATTCTTTCTCCATTCTCCTGATTTCACTGCCCTTACTTTCCTTCACTTCTTCTACCCCGCCACTCATTTCCCCTAATTCTCACTTCTCATTTCCCTTAATTTCCCACTCCTAATTTTCCGTCACTTCTCTTACTTCCCACCCTTGATTTGCCCTCATCTTCCCCTCAATTAACCTCTTATTTTCCCTACACCCTCACTCATAATTTATTTTTGCTTCCCCTAATGCCCCACCAATCATCTTCCCTGACTTCCCCTCCTTGAAAAAAAGTACGACGGAAGGATCGTCGGAAATCCGGCTAAAGGTATAAGTGTTTCTATCTGGAACTACGAAACCCTAAAACACTTTTTAAACATTGACTAACACAAAAAAATTAATTTTCGAGCATTTTGGCCTTTTTAGTGTATACAGTTTATCCATTTTAAAAGGAATAGAAACTGAAATAACTGTTTACAAACGAAATTTCCTCAACCTCCCTCATTGTTAAAAAACAACCCCTATTGAAAATTGTTTATAAATTATTACATCAAATTTAACAAATTTTATATTTATAAATTCAATTAAAAATTATTAGGAACTCGAATTTACTTAAATTCATAATTTTAGTTTATCAATTATTTTTTTATTTAATTTCTTACGAAGTAGTTTTAGGAAAACTTTCAAATAACAATCTTTGCATCATATAGGTGGTCAAAACTACCCTCAAGGGACACTTGCCACCCTGAAACGTGAAAAATCGTTCTTACTCATAAAATTCGCTAGAATATTTTTGTTCTCACTTAAAATTCGTAAATGGACCTTAGAAAAATAATTAAATTAAAAGTTAACCGAAGTTATGAATTGCAAGTAATATCATATTGCTGAAATAATTGTTAGACACAAAACCGTTTTTCTGACACACTGAGGGTGCTAGAAAATTAATAAAAGACATCCAAGGTTTGAAAAAAAATAACTCCAGAGACAGCTTTATACGTAATTTATGGAAAATTTAATAAAATAAATAGGACATTTATTAAATTGAATAGGAAATCCTAGAATGTAACATTAAAATGTTTGTTTCTAAAAAGTATAAAAACTTTGCTATTCACAAGAGATGTTTGATTTTTGTTTCGAATAAATTATTTTAAACTTTTCTTCACTTTTTAATTGTATTAATTTGTTGGGGTCTATTCACGATTTTTGAGAATTTTATTCTTAATTTCAACATCTGGAATATTTTCACTCCCCCCCCCCCTCCTGAACAGAATTTGATATTATTCAAAGAATTTGAAAAAGATCTTTAAAGTTAGATAAAAATACAACTACTTGTTTGGAAATTATTCTTTCTGGGTTAAGGATTTAACTATTTTGTTAAAAATTCGTCTTTTTGGTTGAATTAAACTATTTTCAATTTTTAATTAAAAATTTTGTTGTTGAAATATTAACTATTATATGTTTTTTTGAAAATCATTTCTTCGTTGTTGAAAAATTAACTACTTGGTTTAAAGTGTAACTACTTTGAGCAAATTAATCTTTTTAGTTGAAGATTCATAATTTTAGTTGAAGATTCTACTATTTGTTTTTCAGTAACCTTTTTTCGTTGAAAATTTATATTTTCGGGTTGAAACTTCAACTGCTTTATAGAAAATTCGTCTTTTTGGCTTGAAAATTCATTAATTGGTTTGAAAATTACCTTTTTTTTGAAAATTCATATTTTTTGTTAAAAATTGAACCACTTTGGTAGAAGATTAAAATTTTTAGTTAAAATTTCAACTATTCATTTAAACATTCTAATATTCTTTTGGAAATTCGTTTCTTTTTTTCAAAATTAATTTCTTTGTTGAAAACTAGTTTTTTAAACAGAAAGTTAAACGATTCCATTTTTTTTAATGTATATTTTTTAGTTAAAAATTCATCTTTCTTTATTGGAAATCAACTTTCTTGTTGAGATTTTTTTTCTGGTCTAAAAGTCAACTATTTTCTGAAGAATTAGAATTTTTGACATTAAAAACTCAATTATTTTATTAAAAATTCGTCTTTTTTCGTTAAATTCAACCGCTCGTTAATTTTTTTTTTTTTTCAAATTCATCATCTTGGTTGAGGATTTAACTATTTTATTGAATATTCGTCTTTTCTATTTAAATTAAACTGGTAATATTATTTTTTAGGTTATTCAAAACTAGTTTTTTAAACCAAATATTTACCAGTTTCATCTTTTGTTGAAAATTTAACTTGTTTAGTTGAAAATTCATCTTTATTGATTAAAAATTAATTTTTCGTTTGAAAATTCATATTTTCGGGTGGAAAATTCAACTGTTTTGTAACAAAATTTGGTTGAATTTTTTCTTTACTGAAAAATGTTTCTTGTTTAAAAAATTCAAAACTTTTCTTAATAAATTAAATTCGTGAACAAATATCAATTTTAATCAAAATGATCAGAAGTGACTTTAAAAAAATAGCAATTTCTATGTGTTTCATAATTCCATCAGGAAATATTTTGCTCTGTAGATCTTCTCGCTCACAGATAGCGATCAGAGTTAAATTTTATCCGACATTAAACTTTGAAGTAGATATATGTTATTAAAGCTGTAAATAAACTTTGACGTATTTAAAAAAAAAATTAAAACGGTTAGTCTACAACTTTCTCTGAGTGTAGATGGAACAACTGATCCGATAAGCGTTTATGTCGAGAGCTGACACTTTCTTGATTGCTTCATTAATAACATTGTCAAAGAATAAATAATTTTATGTTGATTGTTTTTTCGCCTACTCGTCTATAATTAATATTTTATTGATATTAATTTTTATTTCTAAATTGTGAAAAAATTGCTCTCAAGCTCCGCTGGGATACGAACCCAGGTCTTTCATATTGCCGGTCTGAATTGAAAAAATTGAAAAAATATAAAACATTTAAATTGCAGAATTTTTTTTTTTTAAAACTCAATGTTTTCATAATTTTTAATTGTAAATTTTCGAAATTAAAAACACTTGAACTTTAAAAATTACAAATAAAACTTGTTGAATTTGGACGATTTTTAAGATCTAGAATGAAGTGTTTAATTCCAGAGTTGAATCCTCAACCGAGAGAAAATAATTTTCAACCAAGAAGAATAATTTTCTACCAAAAATAGAAGAATTTTCCACCAAACAGTTGATCATTTAATTAAAAAAGATAAATTTTCAATTAACAAGATCAATTTTGAACCAAAAATGCAATAGTTAAATTCTCAGATGAAAAAGGTAAGTTTCAACCAAAAATGAAACAAATTGTTCACAAAATAGTTTAATTTTCAACCAAAGAAATTGATTTTTGACTAAGGTTGCGCATCTTGAGAAATATGAATTTTCAAACAATAAGATCATTTTTTAACTAAAAATACTAATTTTCTACCAAAAAAACGACTTTAAAAAAAAATACATGAATTTTCAATCAACTAGAGGAACTTTCAACTAAAAAAGAAGAATTTTCAATCAAATCGTTACATTTTTTGCTGAAAAAGATAAGTATTTAACCAAAAATAGAAAAGTTAAAATTTCAGTGAAAAAAATTCATTTTCAACCAAAAATGAAACTTCAAATTTTTAAGCAAAAAAATAGATTTACGACTAAAATGATGAATTAAAAAAAAAATGAATTCCCAACAAAATATCTTAACATTTAACCAACTAGTGGTATAGTATTATATATAGTTTATTAAGACTTGTTTAAATTAATGTTCCTAAAAATAAAAAAAAGAGTAACAATACTGCATTCCGAAAAAATGGAATATCGAGTGTTTAAGAAATGATTTTTCTTGATGTTCATTTATTATTTGTTCATACCTAAAAAGTCACAGAAATACTGAAAATTTCAGAAAAAACCGAAACTTTCTAGCATTCATTTAATAGAAGATAGCTTTAAATAATAATAAATTGTTTAAGTAATTATGTTTGCCAACTCGCAATAATTATTATCTCACTAAATGAAAAATAGACAAAAAGTTGTTGAGAAAAAAAATCGCAAACTATCTAGTATTAATATGGGAAAATATAGTTATAAACAATAATAAATTGTTTAAACAATTAAAATGAATGAAAAGTAGACAAAAAGTAAAAAATTTAAACAAAAAATGAAAACTGTCTAGCATTACTATAGAAGAAAATAGTCATAAGCAATAATAATTTTGAACAATTATGTTTGTTAACTCGCAGTAATTATTACCTCAGTAAATGAAAAGTAGACAAAAAGTGAAAAATTAAAAAAAGCCACAAACTATCTAGCATTAATATAAGAGAAGATAGTTATAAAGAACAATAAATGGTTTGAACAATACTTTTTATTAACTTGCAGTAATTATTACCTCACTTTGAGTGAAAGGTTGAGAAAAAGTTGAAAATTTCAGAAAAACAGTAACTTTCTAGCATTATTCAAAGATAAAATAATTAAAAATAATAATAATAATTTGTTTACAAAATTATGTTTGTTAACTTGAATTAATCATTACCTCACTCGAAGTGAAAAGTGGAGAAAAAGTTGACAATTTCAGAAAACAGCAACTTTCTAGTATTATTCAAAGAGAAAATTATCAAGAATAATAATAATTTGTTTGAAGAATAAATTTAAAAACTTTCAATTTGAATTTGAAATTCTTTTATTTTGTTTATAAAAGATTCTATTTTAAAAATTTACAAGTTTAAGATTCTGGTTATTTGCCTTGTACTTATATTTATATACATTATTTTAAAAGTTGTTTCTTCCTGAAGATTATCTTTTTAGTTATAAATTTTATTATTTATTCGAAAAATCAACAATTTTGTTAGAAAAGCCTCCGTTTTTGGTTGAAAAATCAACTGCTTTCTTGAAAATTCGTCTTCTTGTGTAGAAAATTTAACTATCTTCGTAGAAAATTTACTTCTTATTTATAAATCATATTTTGATTTTGAAAAATCAGACTTAAACATTTTTGGGATAAAAGTTCAACTATTTTTTTTTTGAAATTTGTATTTTTAATGTCAAAATTCTTCTATTTTAGAAAATAGTGCATCTTTCTTGGATAAAAATGAACTGTTTAATTAAATATTCAACAATTTTATTAAAAAGTCAGCTTTTTGGTCGAAAATTCAAATATTCCGTAGAAAATTTACTTCTTATTTAAAATTCATATTTTTATGTTAAAAAGTCAACTGGAATCTTTTTTCGATGAAAATTCAACTACTTTTTTTTTCATTTGTCTTTTTGATTTGAAAATTTATCTGTTTAATAGTAGAAATTTGATCTTTCTTGGATAAAAACTCAACTTTTTGGTTGAAAATTATTCTTCTTTGTTTGAGGATTCAACTATTTTGTTTGAAAATTTTTTATTTGAACCACTTTGTTGAGAAATCATTGTTTTGTTGAAGATTCATTTTTTTAGTTGAAAATTCATCTCTTTGGTTGAAAGTTTAACATTTTTGTTGAAATCTGAAATTTCTTCTTTTTGCTTTGTAGATGGAATGAAACAATATTTCAAATACAAATTCAAAATTTTCAAAATTATTTATTTATTTTTAACAACAAAAAAACGACTTTTCGATAATAAAATATGACTTTTTAACAAAATACTGAAATTTTCAACAATATAATTGAATTTTCAACCTAAAAAGTGAATTGTCTACAAAAAGTGTAATAGTTGATATTTCAACCAAAAAAGATGAAATTTCATAAACAATTTTTTTTCAACCAAGAAGGTGACATTTCAACAAATAAAGGTTTTTCAGTCATGAAAGAAAAGAAATTTTATCAAAATTGTTGAATCTTCAACCCAAAAGACGAATTTTCTGTAAAAAATTGAATTTTCAACCAGAAAATATGAATATTCAGAAAAAAATTAGAGTTCAACAAAATAATTAAATTTTTAACCGATAAGATAAACCTTCATTAAAAAAAAATAAATTTTCGACAAAGTAGTTCAACTTTTATCCTCGCAGTTGATTTCTTAACAAAGTTCATTCAGAACGCTGAATTAATTATTTAAGACTTGAAAATTTACCATTTCAACAATTTCTGCTAAAAACTACCCTTACACGTAAATTTATGTAGCGGAACTTACATATACTTATAAAATGCATCAAAAATAATAATATTCATAAAACACAGTTGGCGGAAATTTTTTTCTCTTTTTTTGCTCTCCGACGACATATGATACGTATCCCAAAAAACTACCCCTAAGTCATCCATACCTACCCCTCGTGATAAAAATGTTATAAAAGTGTCAAAAAAACCTTGAACTACTTAAATATGATTCAGAACGCTGAATTAATTATTTAAAATATGAAAATTTACCATTTCAACAACTTCTCCTAAAAACTATCCTAACACGTAAATTCATGAAGCGGAACTTACATATACTTATAAAAGGCATCAAAAACAATAATATTCATAAGACACTGTTGGCGCGAATTTTTGTTCTTTTTTTTCTTTCCGATGACATATAATACGTGTCCCAAAAAACTACCCCTAAGTCATACATACCTACCCCTCGTGTTCAAAAATGTTCCAATAGTGTAAAAACAACCTCGAACTACGTAAAGATGATTCAGAACTGTGAATTAATTATTTAGCACTTGAAAATTTACCCCTTCCATAATTTTTCCCTGGAAACTACCCTCCCACATAAATTTATGTAGCGGAACTTACATATACTTATAAAACACATCAAAAACAATAATATTCGTATAATACTGTTGGCGGGAATTTTTTGCTTTTATTTCTCTCTACGATGACATATAATTGTGTGCAAAAAAGAACTACCCCTAAGTCATACACACCTACCCCTCGTGATGAAAAATGTTATAAAAGTGTCAAAACAACCTTGAACTACGTGAAGATGATTCAGGGCTCTAAATTAATTATTTAATACTTGAAAATTCATCATTATAACTATTTTTCCCAAAAACTACCCTTCCACATAAATTTATGTAGCAGAACTTACATATACTTATAAGACGCATCAAAAACAATAATATTCATAAAACACTGTTGGCGAGAATTTTTTGTTCCTTTTTTCCTCTCCGATGACATATAATTGTGTGCAAAAAAAACTACCCCTAAGTCATACACACCTACCCCTCGTGATCAAAAATGTTATAAAAGTGTCAAAACAACCTTGAACTACGTAAAGATGATTCAGGACTCTA